>JANHFT010000047.1:21349-43956 GCA_032467955.1 Pseudoxenodon macrops | reverse complement strand
TGTAAAGCCACATATAAGTCTAAGTGCTATTCTGACAGCATCTTTAAGCACCAAACCATCACTGTGGCCATAAATTGCTAGTTGATGAATTTTATACCGGTAGCCCTCTTCTTACAACAGTTCATTAAATGACTGTTCAAGGTTATAGCGTTACTGAAAAAATGACTTATGACCATTTTTCACACCTATGACCATTGCCACAACTACATGGTCATGTAGTCAAAATTCAGACTGTTGGCAAGTGACTCATATTAATGATGGTTGCAATGTCCTAGGATCACACAATCCCCTTTGCATCCTTATGACAAGCAAAATCAATGGGGAAGCCAGATTCACTTAACAACTAATAGAATAGAATAGAATAGAATAGAATTCTTTATTGGCCAAGTGTGATTGGACACACAAGGACTTTGTCTTTAGTGCATATGCTCTCAGTATACATAAAATATAAGTTACATTTGTCAAGAATGATAAGGTGCATCACGTAATGATAGTCAACCAAGTTCCTAAGTTAACAACTGCAGTGTTTCACTTAACAGCTGTGGCAAGAAATGTCATAATATGGGGGCAAAATTCAACACATGTCTCATTTAGCAACACATTTTGGGGTCAATTGTGGTCATAAGTAACTACCTGCATTGCTGGATGATGACTGAGTGACACTATAAAACAGAGGTTATGAAAGTATCAAAAATAAACACTTAAAAATGAATGTCCATTTGATCTTTTTCAAAAGTTTTAACCAAAGCAATTGTATGAAATGTCTGGCTGCTAGCTTATCCCGCTACTTATTTTATGCCATTTTTATTGTCCTATAATTTTTCTTGGATGCCCTTATCTAACTTGGAGTCTTCCAGTTTGTAAGAGTGGAATTTCCATTTTCCTCAGCCAATAGGACAAAAGGAGTTATAAATGAACATTGCTAGAGGGACCAAGTTTTGAAGACTCTGAAAAAAATGAGGGGGAGGATAACATTTTGCTTTGCAATGCTTTCATTTGCAAAGAAAAACAACCACCCCCCAAAAAAACCAAGTTTATTAAAAAAAAATAAGCAGAAAGTAATTTCCCTGAAAAAGGAACACAAGTATTTTGCATTTTAGGTGAGGAATCGGAAAAATTACTCCAGCAAAGAAAATGTTATATAAGTCCTTCCAATTCTCTTTTCCTTCTTGTAAATGGAAATACACATTTGTGTGCATTTTCTCTTAGTGGGATTAGTCTTGAAAAATGAAGGTCAAATGACCAAATTAGTTTTTGCTACTTTTTTGTACCATTTTACAGGAAAAGACACAGATATAGTGAGATATCTGTCCCTCTCCCTCCTCCAAAAAGACCAGTTAGAGACCAAGACAAGAAGAAATAACATCAAACCACAACTATAGCATAACTGAAGGTTAAAAGGGAAAAAAAGACACCACTAATTGTCATAACACTATAAAAATCACAATAAAAAATTGAGATTAGCCCAATTGTGGGATTCTTACCCAATTAAGGAAACAAGAATTGTTGAATCATTCATGAATTTTAGTCATATAGTTTAGTTAGCATAGTCTTGAAAAGGCAGGTTTCCCCATATCATTATCATCATTTTAGCCATTGTCTATCACTGCCGGTTGAAGGCCTTGTGTTTCCAACCATTACAGTCCTGAGCTTTTTTTTTCCAATTGAGCCCACAATACTTGCTGATATTGTTGATCAAATTTGTTTCAGGTCTCTTTTGTAGATGCTTTTATCAAGTGGAATCTATTCTATGACTGCCTTGGTCCACCTGCAATCAGTTTTGTGAGCCATTTCCATTTCGATTCTTTTACTCTCTTGGTGATATCATATACTTTTGTTTGTTCTCTAATCCATGTGCAGTTCTCTAGATCTATCTATCTATCTATCTATCTATCTATCTATCTATCTATCTATCTATCTATCTATCTATCTATCTATCTATCTATCATCATCATCATCATCATCATCTAACATCTGTCTGTCTCTCATCTATCTCTGCATGTCATTTGAATAACATTTCATGCGCACTTTAGGATTCTGTTTCCCAGCCAATCGCTTACCCTATTCTCATTTTCTATTCCATTCAGCAAAACATAAAATGAGACCAGCTTAGTCAGATGGAATAGCATCTTATGTCCCATGATAAGCACTCAAAATCTACCACTCATCTGCTATGTCCTCAAGTTTGCAAAACTAGCCCCAGATCAGATTCTTTATACTAAAGTGGCAATGCATTGTAACTTGGAGCCCAACCACTATTCAATATCACTGCCTGGCTGGCAAACCCCTTAGTTAAACTGGTGCTGGGAAACATATTAGCAATATCAAAAATTGTACAAATGCTAAATATTAGTATTTAGTAAAAAGCACAGTTCTTCGTCTAAATTTATCAGTGTACTGTATTGTGTACTGCATTATTATCCCCAGGAATGTTTTTACATTATTGGGCAGACTGTTGACAAGAACATGTTCTTTGTTTCCTATTTCCCTCCATAGTAATCAATTCCTTCCTCTACCATTTTGAAATGGAATCTCAGTTTTACTGTGCTGTTAAATAGCTTTCATTTTATTCACCAATCATCCATTTTAATTGTGCACAATTAAATGTGTCAATGTAGTGCTGTTATTATCTTGCCTGTTCTACAGGAATATCTAATGGAAAGGAACCACCCCATGCCATCAAGTTCAATCTGTTACTGTAAGGGTAGGAATACAGATGAAAGCTGCCTTTCTAGCCTCTACTGGAACATAGTTTATTGAAGACAAATCTTCTGTTTTTGATTATCAGACTCATTAATGATCTGTCCATAGTATATGAGCCACGGTGAACAGTGGTTAGACTGCAGTACTGCAGGTTATCTGCTGACTACTGGTTGACTGCAATTTGGCAGGTTGAATCTCACGAGGCTCAAGGTTGAGTCAGTCTTCCATCCTTCCTAGGCGGGTAAAATGAGGACCCAAATTGTTGGAGGCAATATGCTGACTCTGTAAATCACTTAAAGAGGGCTGTAAAGCAATGTGAAGTGGTATATAAGTCTAAGTGCTATTGCTATTGCTGTTCTTTTTACATTTTGAGTCTGAATCCTGTTATTTTTATCTTGCATGCTAGAATTATGGTTAACAGGTTGCAACTTCCTTCAGAGTCTTTGGGTGTTCAAGGAATGTGATTGAATCATCCTTCGGTCTTCTCTGCTCAAAACTAAATATATATAGCTACTTCAATTTCTCTTTACAGCTCTTCTTATCACCCTTGGTGCCTAGAACATAAAACCCACATAGAACTACTCTTGTGATATAGTAATTGGACTTTTTTGATTCAAGCTTGAACTGAATTTTCTCATTTTGTAGTCACATCACACTTCTATTTTTGAGGGAGACAAAGATTCCAACTGATCCTTCACTTCTGGTCCACATTACTTCTGGTCCATGTCTGGCTTTGAAACAGCTGCCCACAATGAAACTCCTTCTTTGAGCTTTTCAAACTTTGTTTTATTATTTGTTTGTGCCCACATATTCTTTTTTACAAGGAGTCACACTTATTCATGTCTGATCTGCAACCAGCAGTCTCTAACTGCTACTTTCCTCACACCTTATGTTGTTTTAGGTTGTTTTTTTTTTGCCTTCTTAACTGCCTCCACCTGAAAGAGAATACTAAGCATGCCACCAGCTGATGTTTCCTTTGGATTTTCTGTCACATTAACACCACAATCCTTACATGAAAGACTTACTGCTTACATTAGAATATATTTATGTGAGATTGTGTATGTCCTTGGCCAAAACAGCCACAAAGAAAATATAAAAAGCTGACCTACTTAATTGTTATACTCTTTTAGAATGTAATTATTCTCTTATGTCAAGGTTTTATGTCAAAAAGCAGCAGCAATAGCTCTCTGATTTCTTCATTCTCTCATCTATTTAACTAGGCATGGTCTTAATTATCTGAGGTGTAAACTTAATTTTATCAAGAAATATTCCGTAAAGACTAAATGATTTACTGTAAGACTGAGAGATGCTATGGCCATGCCTTCATCTCAGGAAAGACATTTGTTTTCTTATGGGTGATTCTTGTATTTTTTCAGTCAAACTGAAATTGATGCCAAGTTTGTCTCAACTTGTCACTTTGAAGAAAATGTTTTTCTTCTTGGCTTTTAATTTGGGGACTTATGAATCCAAACGCCTGCTGTCTGTTTTTGCAGAATATAGATACAAGTACCAACTTTAGCCCTGTGCTTTAATGCTTTCAGACAAACTAAGTCAAGATTTATCTTCTCAAAGATGCATCTCTTTGTGCACTGAGCTCACTTATTTATGGCAAATACAAGAAAACCTTGGCTTTAAGTTCAACACATCTGAGAATGCGTTGTCTCTTCTAACATAGCACAAATTTGCATCTGTCGCTTGGGTGGTGTTGCTGTGCAATGAGCAACCATAAGATAGCAATAGCAATAGCACTTACTTATGCACTGCTTCACAGTGCTTTACAGCCCTCCCTAAGCAGTTTACAGAATCAGCATATTGCCCCCAACAATCTGGATCCTCATATTACCCACCTCGGAAGGATGGAAGGATGAGTCAACCTTGAACCTGGTGAGATTCGATCTGCCAAACTGCTGGCCACCGGTGATCAGCAGAAGTAGCCTGCAGTACTGCACTCTAACCACTGAGCCACCGCAGTATTAAAGGGAAAAGGTAGCAGATGCAGTATAGTTTCTAACATGAGATAATGAGCCTACTACAATTACATCCATAATGCTATTCAACATCCAATTGTATCCAAACTCCAAATAAAAATGGAAAACCAGAGCCAGTAGATGACTTGTGTTGTGCTATTTCAGAGGTTCAACAGAATGAATAACAGCATTACTATCTTGGTTGTATGAAGTTTCCTGTATTGCTCAAATATTATCAGGAAGAAGATCTAGTTATACATGACAGGACAACTGATTGCAATTCATTTATGTTGACATGGTAGATGTCTTATTTCTGCTTTAGGACAATTCTGCAATCATTAAATATGATTACTGACCAGATCAAACATTGGGGAGTACAAAATATATTCCTTTTTGGGGGGGTACAATATATATTCCTAAAGCTATCTAGCTACCAGTGTACCAGCTATGATGAGTAAAAAAAAATAGGAAAGGAATACAATCAGAAACCATAAAAAAGAGCCCATTATCATGTTTGGAAATGCTGAACTGATGAAATGATGCCATTTGTTTCATGGTTAGAATAAATACTGTGTTTTGTTCCAATCTCAGAACAAAACTCTTGAAATACAATTCTATTGTTTCACATTTTGACCATCCAGAATAGTTGTTACTAGATCAAAATATTCCACAGTCCAAAGGTTTTGCATATCATGAGTTATAACATAATATAGTATTCTCTGGGAAATCATCTGAAAACCACTTCCAATGCCAACAGTTGGCTTCCCATAATATGGGAGATGTCCAACCAAGGTTCCCAATGAGACCTTTTCAAAAATTTCCATAAAAGGGCAAACATAAATTATATTCAATTAACTTTATATTTTGAGCTGTGCCCAGTTCTTTCCATGGCACATTAAAGAACTACACTTTTTTCCTGGATTCGTGCAACCTTTAGCTACTTTGCCACAGGAAAAGATGCAGCTGCTTTAAAATGGATTGCAGAGGGATTCTGCTTTATGCATTCATACCCATTGGATACTGGAGCCACATTATTCCATGGTTCTGCTGTATAGGAAATAAAAACTACAGAGACCTTATTTGTTCATTCAAAAGTAACTATATTCCACCCTGGTCATCATAACATCAACAAAAGTAAAGCAAAAACCTAATAATCAATAAGTAAAGTAGAACAATGTCACAATAATATATGCATATACATAAGCTGTAGGTCAACTCTGAAATGAACCTGGCTGAAGCCATCTTTTCGTGCCTCATAGTTGCCATGAACTTTGAAAGGGGGAAGGGAGGGGGGAAGTAGATAGATCGGCTACCAGTCAAAACAAAAAAGTTTTCTTATGGGTACCAAGGTCATCCCAACAGGTAGCAAGTGAAGGAGGAGAGGAGTGACCAAGCAGCCTCCCAACTACTTTCATTGGACAATGTGACCGGTGGCATCTGGGGAGGGAAATAATTGTTCTTTTAATTAGGGGGAAAACCATGGCAACTTTCAGAGTTGGTTTTCACTAACTGTGCCGATATGATGTATCCAATAAACATGTTCTTTGAGGAATCTACCTGCCTGAGAGTTCTGCTTTTGTTGGATGTGTTATTCAGAACCCTGACACTGTAGACACAATGTACATGTGCACACACAAATCTAATCTACAGCAATTAACTGAAATCAAGAGTATATTGAAATAAAATTGTCTTGGTAGAATAGCTCTACAAAGCTGGGGCTGCAAATACTTCTGGTAGGAAAGTATTTTTATATTTATAGGATGGGGGCTATTACAGAGAAGGCCTGCTGTCTCACCAGGGGGAGGGAACTTTCAGTAGGGTATTCCAGACTAGACAGACAAATAACATTCTGGTAAGGGGTGGCTTGATGCATTCCTGTGGAGAGCTTTTTGGAGCTTTACAGGAAACTTTAAGTTCCTGTGACTTGTTGGATTATTGGTGAAATGCTCTCTGATAGTTCTGTTATTGCTTTTTATTATTCTCTGTGATTTACTTTATATTTCATATTCAAGACACCGATTGTTACCATGATTTATCACTTGTTGCTTGTATATACAATGAGAGCTTTATGCACCAGAAACAAATGCCTTGTGTGTCCAATCTCACTTGGCCAATAAAGAATTCTATTCTATTCTATTCTATTCTATTCTATTCTATTCTATTCTATTCTATTCTATTCTGTCTGATGTGACCTGAATGACCATTAAATTTTTCTGAATAGTATTCTATTACTTTGCTTTGAAAATTAAAGATGAAAACATCAATTTATTAAAGAGCAAGTTCACCTGATCACATAAACATTGCTATAGGCACAACCTTTTGAATAAAACTGGACTGAATTTTCTGGAAAATTTTATATGCTGGAGTAATGGGTGCCTAGTTGTTGTTGTTTTTTTACACACTGTTTAAGTTAAAAGATTTTAAGCACAATGAGAATTTTAGTAGTATATAGATAGAAGACCAGTACTTTGAATTTGATCTGGAACCATATTGGCAAATAATGCAGTGATTTTAACATAGGGTTCTTTCTATTTGTTGGATTCTCCAGACACAATCTTGCTGCTTCATTTAGTACCATCTGCAATTTCTGGGTTGTCTCCCTTTAGAGCATTTTGTGGTGGTCCAATCAAATAATGCTAAAGAATTCAGATTTATTTTTACAAGCCTACATTCAAAAAAATATTTTTTGAACTCCTTGTTAGATTATGAATATAATTGTAAGTTTAAATTAAACATTTTTATTATATTATTGAACAATAAACTGAAGTGATTAAATGACCCTTGCTCATTTATATTTGTGAAACTAAGGTCACAAAGTGAGTTCTACCATTAATTCAAATGTTATGTTTTTCCATAGTGCTTAAATTATCTGATCAAACACTGACTCCTCTATTAAAATAAATAGTATCGAAAGCTCTCGTTGGGTATGAATTTTTAATGTGTTCATTTTACAGGAGTCTGTTTTTCTTCTTAAAGTATTTTCACTGCTGAGGTCTGATGGATCACTGCTAAGGAAATACTTTGTAATGAACATAAAGTCCTGAGTTACAGAGGCATTAAAAGCAAACTCTAAATATATTCAGAATTAAACCCAATTATACTAATTACACATTATCACAAAAATAAAAGGGAATGTGTCTATCTTTTACATACCTGGAACTCATAGGGCTGGACTGGTGTTGTATTCACACTTACTGTGATGTTGTATTCACACTTACTGAAAACCATAATATCTAAAAGTTTATAGACAGTTTCAGTTTCAGTTAATAGCTCAAAATTATCTGTTAAAGTAAATTTGATAAAAAGGCATTTTTCTGATGGAAAACAGATTGCAAAAAGTGATTATATAAATTAGAAACATGTCTGAAAATATTTATAATAGCTTTGCAAACACTTTTATGATAATTTATAAACAATGGAATCAAACAGAAGTCAGAGTTGGTAAAAGAAATGAAATAGAAGAAAATGAAGTTGACAACTTGTCAAGTTTCATGAGACTTTTTTTTTTATAGGACTGAAAATATCCATCTATGTGATTATTTTCAAAGACTGCGAGATTCATAGATGAATGAATGAAAAAGCCAACAGAAAATTTAGAAAAAACAATTATTCACATGTCTACTTAGTAAACTTTATGTTTATACTATGAATATGATGCCTGTTCAATATTGTGACTAAGTGTAATATAGTTGATAACTGGGCAGAAATATTCTGATCTATACTGCAGATAGTTACCAATTGCTGCTTGACTGCTTCCCTTCTTGTAATAGAAAGAAATAGGAGCTGTTTTGTCCTTGGCCATAAGATACACGCACAATATTAGTGTTACCAGACTCTTATTGTTCAGTCTTCACTCATCAAGATGGCATTCACAAAAACATCTATGCAGATTTACAATTAACCCACCATCTTAAATTGTTTCCACTGTTCAAAATTTGTTTCCCAAATCATGCTAAATAGGGAATTGAATTAGAGCTATTGTTTATCCATTTTGAGACGAGGATGTGGCAACCATGTTGTTTCAATTGAAGATTATATTTGGTATACATTGAATTGCATCCAATCATATCTATCTACCAATGTTGATCAGATAGAATTTTTCCCCTTTGTAGCCTTTCTATACCTTTCCAGTTTACTACAAAGAATTGGGATTTCCCCCAGTATCTTTAATACTTGGGGAAAGCAAGGAATGCACAATGGGAATAAATTCATATGTGTTGTATATCAGTTGTGATGTGACAGACTATAAGGAAAAGTTCAGTATGTCATACTAGAATAAAAATAAGTTCAGGCTTTCATAGTGTAGTCGTGGTACTATAGATTCAGGTTGAATCATTTCAGCAAATGATTTGCATAGGTGTAGTGTTGAATGTTAATACCAAATTTATCATACTAAGAACCCTTAAATAGGAAATATAAATATGGTCAATAAATTTGAAAATTAGATATATATATCCATGTCTTTCCACCCTTAAGATTGTAGACTGAATGTTTGTAAACATCCATGGTGGCCTAATTTACCTGAGATCCTATTCTGTAGGATCCCTAGTGCTACCTGCCTTTGGTTGTTTTCTTGTAGATGTTTCATTACCCATCATCAGTACTAGTACATCATCGGTACTAGAAAGCAGTGGGGTTTTCTCTGTGTTTATATACAAATGGCTTATCTTGTCAGTGTTGATGGTAGTGTCCTTTTGGTTCCTTGATTAGGCTGTTGTTTACTGTTTACTGATTGTTTTTCTGAGTTGGCAGCTGCTTGATTTGGGTATTATAATATTGTATCAACAGTGAGGTACAAATATTCTCTTCTATTCTGTAAGATTGATAATCTTCCATTGGGTGGACTCCATGTAACTCTTAGTTACTAAACTTTGTAGTGTAATTGATAAGATTGCAAAAAAATAAAAAAAAATAAATCACAGAACAGCCAAGTGGTTACTACTATTTAACTAAAGGAAAGTTTTTAGATAGACCAGGAAAAGGGGAAAAACAAAGAAGGCTTTTATTGGGGAATATTGCAGAGGAAATAGTTATAAATATTTGGTCTGGAGAAAGAAAATAAGGGAAGCTTCATTACCCAGATTACAACCAACTTGAACTGATGTGTTGGCAGATTGTGAAATATGTCTCTATTTTGAAGGTTTTGTACCAGTTTTTGCTTGCAAAGTATCACAAAAGGTGAAAAGAATTTATCAGAGACTAGAAATCAGGTAAATGATTTTTTCCCCATGGAACAAATAAGTCCTTTTGATTCTCCCTTTCTCTTCCAAAATGAGCATTTTCTATAAGGGTTATCCTTTTTTTTCTTTTTGGCTTAAAAAAAACACATTTCTGCAAGTAACAAGAACATCAATAACCTTCAAACAATAATTCTGAAGAAGGGGATTATCTTTTGACATCAGATGTGCAGGGAGACATTTGCCCATAGCTAAAAACACAATATCAATTTAAAAGCCTGGGATGCTCTCACAAATGCCACCCACGATCTCTATCAATCTACAGCATGTCTATTCCAATTATGTCTTATCTTTGACCTGATCACAAAATATTTCACATTAAGCCCAAGATGATGAAAGTCTGAAGAAAAAGTTCCAATTAGAGCCATACTTCTTAACAAAGTATGGATGCCACATTAGAACTGAAAAATAGCAAGTGACAGGGAAGGCCTTGGCCGCTCAGAATTCAGTGGCCGAGCACACATTTTGCATTCATAAGTCTCTGTTCCAATCCCTGTTATTTCCAGTGAAGGAGGATGGAGTGGTTTCCCCCCCCATTAGAAATGGGGATTTACTGGGTAAATTTTTAGTACAGTTGCCTGAAGTCTTGGAATTGGCAAAAAAAAACAAAAAAAAAACCTTCCAGGAAATTAGTATATTTTCAACATTCTACAAACTTTTCTTTTACTGCATCCCCATAGCCTGTTATAAAGCAACAAGGAATACGGAGGAACATTTGAGGAAGCAGATCCAATTCTTTCCATACAAGAAAACATGTCATATGGCAGCAGTTCATTCTTACATACTTTATGCAATACAATTTGCCTTAAAAGTTAAAAAAAAAAGATGAAAAATATCTTTGCCTGAATCCTAAGAGAACTGTTTCTTGTCAAAACAGATTCTACCCATAGAAGGATGTATTGTTAAATATTACGTTTTTATGTTTACATTTCTATCCATTTTTCCACTATGTCAAATGTATACAGATAAATGCATAGACAACTCAACTGGCAATGTTTCTGCATTTTTTAAAGCAAAGTGTGGTACATTTTAGGCTTCTTTTTAAAATAATAATAATTTAAAAAATTGATTCCTCCTTTCTACTCCAGCATTCAAGTGGCTATCAAGAGGTAAAGCTAATATTACAATAGTTGAGGCAAAAATAATTAGCGGCTCATCATAAATCATAACCAACCCATAACAAATTAAAAAGAGACTCATTATGGTACGTAATTAAAACCTTGGGCTGCATTGAAAAATGCATATGCTGGTGAAAATCTCTGCCAAAAATAATGGCTTTTATCAGTGCTGGAAGGAACAGTGAGAGAGAACCACTGAACTTCAAACACACACATACACTCACACACACTCTCACACACCATTTTATTTAGCTCTGTGCATCTTCTTCAGCCCAATAGCAGCTCACACTTGGATGTAAAATACACTCAGAAGAATGAGAATAATATATCCTTAAGTATTGCAGATAACAAAACATATATAGCATTTCATCTATTAAATTATATGTTGCACCATGACCAGAAATATATTGATACCAGGTGGATTGGTTTCTTTTAATTTAAAAAAAGATATAAGATTATGGCATAAATGAAACTCTTCTAATCTCAACAGACCATCTCTCTCAGCAATAGGCATGTATCAGGCCTTTTCAAGAACTTGGAAAAATTGAAGTAGCTTTCAAGTGGAGAAAGGGATAGTCTTAATAATGTCCATCTTGTCTTGCTCCATATGATATAGCGAAAATTAGCCCTGTAAACTGACTCCTGAAACCAGTTGAAAGCCAAAGGTACTTGTCAATCCTAAAATCAAACAGGAGACAATGTCAGTTAGATGGCAGCATTTGGCTGGGGATCAGGTTTATTTGAAGGACCACCTCTCTCCCATTACATCTACCTGTACACCAAGACAGGAAGGCCATGTTACAGGTTGCATTGATTAGGATTTGCCATCTGGTGGGACCATAAAAAGGGCCTTCTTCTTGGTGGTCCCTTCTTTATGGAACATAATTTCTCCTGAGGTACAATTGGCCCTCACCCTGCTGCTTTTCCAAAAGGACTTAAGAACATGGATTTGTCAGCGAGACTAGGAACCACAAATGGTGATGGAGCCAATCAAGTGGCTGTTTGATTGTATTATTGCTGTCATGGGGAATAGAGTGGGTTTTTTAAATGGGTTTTATTATAAAGTGGATCTTTAACAAAATTTAAATTTTGTAAGCCATCCAGAATCACCCATGTATGGACTAAGTAGCTACATAGAACAGAACATAGAATAGAGTTGGAAGGAGGGTCTTGGAGATCTTATAGTCCAACCCCCTTCTCAAGGAGAAGATCTTATACCATTCCAGACAAGTGGCTATCCAGTCTCTTCTTGAAAATCTCCAGTGATGGAGCACCCACAACTTCCAGATGTAAGCCATTTCACTGATTAATTGTTCTCACTGCCAGGAAATGTCGACCTGTCTTCTCCATGACAGCCCCTCAAATACTGGAAGACTGCTATCATATTACCCTTAGTCCTTTTTTTTGGGGGGGTTAAACTAGACCAGGGATGTCAAACTCACATTGTCATGTCATTGTCATGTGTATCACAACTATTTTCCCCTTTGCTAAACTGAAAGTGTGCATAGTCAGTGCATGACACATCCAGCCCACAGGTGGTTTGCAGCCTCTAGACCCCTTATCGTTTTTGTTGCTGTTTGCACTCTTTCTAGGGTCTCAACATCTTTATATAAATTTATACACATTTGTTTAATGAAATAAATTGATTTAATAAAGCTGTGGATTGAACTTTTGGGGAAATCTTTCCAACGAATGAAACAAATGTTATCATCACAAATTATTTGCTTTCCAAATGGAAGTATTGAAATGTTAATATTGCATGCCTTTCCACAACATCATTTGGAGCAATGGTAAAACCATAGGCAGGAAACCTCTTTTAAAAGCTGTATAGATGTTTCCCATCTTTTAGGTATGCTGAGGCAGATTATTTTCATTTTATGCAGCACAAGATCTTTCCATATAAAGACTATTAATATTTCTCAGTCTGGTGGCATAAAAAAATAAAATGTGCACTGCTTATATTTTCTTATGTTAGTAAGAACTCCAGAACTATTAATCTCCTTGTTCATTCTGGGATATTTTATTGTATAAAGTCCATTGATCTAGACATAACCAAAAAAATGATAAAAAGCTATAAAAATGCAAAGCAAGAACAGCCTTCTCCCAAACATACCCAGCCTTTTTTCTTTTCGTTGTTGTGGTTTTGGCTTGCAGTTTATAATTTTCAGCTTTCAAATGTTTTGATTTGCAATAAGCGGCTCAGATGGAATATTGTATCTATTCTATCAGTGCTTTCAGTTGGAGGGCAGTTTGCTTGTGTGGTCTTCTCCAAGTTAGCCTGTCTCATGTTTCTTGTTTCTTGCCTGGGGAAAGGATTAGTATTAGCTTATCTTTAATGCAGCTTCAGTTCTGTTGGTATCTGGTTCCTTCAGTAGATCTCATTAAAGGCAGCAAAGCTTCTAGGCTCTCTCTCTCTCTTCATTCTTAAACAGATTTTCAATAAAAAAAAGTTATATGAGAATGAGGGTGAATAATATCATTTGCTGCAAACCCGAATCTAACCAAACCAAGTACAGTCTGGGGTTGTGCAATAATTTGGAGGCTAACGGCTGCATCTGATTTTGGTTTGTTAGGGGTTACACTCAAAAAGGGATTAAAGATAGGGCCAAAAGGGGGGAAAAAAGTTAATCACACTTGATACAATTGCCACACTTGATACAATTGCCAGCTCCGCAGGCTATTCACTGGCAGCCTGCGAAGCTGGCAGATGTGTCGGAAAGCAGAGAGGACTATGGGTCAGCTCTGGAATCTAGGGAAGGTTCGGACGGGGTTTCTGCATCAGAGGCAGAGATGGGGCCAGAGCCATCTTGGAGTTGTGAGCCAGAGCCTGCGGGGTCTGATAGCAGTGATGCAGAGGGAGAGGGGGTGCCTAATGTGCGGAAGTGCAGAGTTGCTAGAAGACAAGAGCAGTTGCGAAGGAAAAGGGCCACTCAGGAGTAAGGCTAGGAGGGGTTAGACCCTCCTAGAAGACTTAAAAGAAGAACTGTATGTATGAGTGGCAAGAAGCAATTCATTCAGAACTTGTTTGAAATCAACTCACAGCTCCACGTGTGACTCTGGATTCTGGTTTGGTTTTGAATTTTCTTGCTTAGTTTGAACTTTGTTTAACATTGCCCCACAGACTTATCTTGAAGGACTTATCTTGAAGGACTTATCTTGAAAGACTTTGGCAAGAGTTCCATAGGACTAATTAAGATAACTCTGCCCAGGCTGGAAATGAATCCAATTTCCAGCTGCCGTAAATAAAAAAGAGGTTTTTAAAAGACCATTTGTCTGCCTTGGTGTAATCAAGAAGTCTAGATGAAAACAACAATAACACTCATGGAAGAGACCTGTAAACCAAGCATAGGGATGATATGGAATGCAGAAGTCAGGCATGTTTTACCTTATCAATACACATAGACAGTATATATGGTAGAAATACATCTCTCTTCTGCTATTATTCCCTCACAAATGAAAGTAAGAATGGAAACAAAGTTAGACCATTCCCTTAATTTTAAATCCATGTAAGCTAACTTCATGGAGAAAGCCACCCAAATGGGAGGTGAGTGTCTTCACCTCTAGGCCACTATGCACTGTCAATGACACATAATCAGTCAAAAATCTAGTTGCTGTCATCATGTCCTATAATTTAAAAAAATCCATAAATTAATTATGCATTTTGGGAAAAATATTTCTTTTGCCTAATCAGCATTTTCTTCCAATCACTTTCCAAGTATTCTGAGAGAAAAATTAAAATCTTCTCTTTGTTAACTTCTTTCTTGCCTTGCATCATATTATATATTTTCATCGTGTTTCCTCTCAATCACTTTTTTCTCAGCTGAAGAGTTCCAAACTCTCTAATTTGTTTCTCACACGTGAGTCGTTGTTCTTTTTGTTGCATTTTGTTGCATGTTTTTGCATTTTTCTTCTGCATTTTTTCCAGATCTATTTTATCCTTTTTTAGGCCCATCAATCAAAATTCTAGTAAATACTTTGGTTACCAATACACCAGTGGTGGGATTCCATTTTTAAAAAACTACCGGTTCTGTGGACGTGGCTTGGTGGGCGTGGCTTGGTGGGTATGGCAGGAGAAGGTTACTGCAAAATCCCCATTTCCTCCCGATCAGCTAGAACTCGGAGGCAGAGAATAGATGGGGGCAGGGGCAGTCAGAGGTAGTATTTACCGGTTCTCTGAATTATTCAAAATTTCTGCTACCATTTCTCCAGAACTGGTCAGAACCTGCTGAAACCCACCTCTGCAATACACCCAAAAAATTTTTATGAGGGCATGACAGTGTTAGTCCTTTGATTCATAATCCCTTTCCTAATGATCACTAGAATAAAACTTCTTCATAGAAGTATCCACTATGACCCTTTCCTTGGTTAGTTATAAACAGTCCATGCTGTAACTATATATATGTGAAATTAGAGGATGGGATGGGTTTTCCTCCAAGTTTCATCACTTCCATTTATTTAAATTAAATAATTTTTGAAATTTCCTTGACCATAAGCTAGCTTAAAGACATCTTTCTTAAGTCTTCACAATCAATTTCAGTTTTTATCATCCTGAATACTTCGCAATTATCTGCAGACTTGGCCAGCTTACTCCTAATTAAAACAATCAATGAACATATTAAAAAGACCAGTTCCAATATAGAATATTGAGGGTCTCTTATTTCTTGCTTTTTTATTTCCCCTTTGTTTTAGACTTTAGCAATTCATAAAAAGACATCTCTTCTTAAACCACAAATGCTAACTTTACTGAAGAATCATTGATAAGAAACTTTATTAAGGCTCTTAAAGTCCAAATTCAAGAGGCCCATTTCTATACTTAAAATAATTGCACGAATCAAGCATCCAAAGTATTTTATAAACATCTAAAATAATTTATTTTAAATTGTTATATTAAAAACTACAGTTGGGAAATTGTGTTGTAGCAGTGCTATTTATGGCTAATTAGTCTCATTCAGAAGTTTTAAGGAGAGATAAACATGCAGCTGGGAATATAATGCAGTTGAGGATTGTGGACTTCATTTCAAACTTTGCAAATCACTGACAATTCTATAACAGTAGATTACAACACATGTTTAAAACATCCAAAGGAAGGGAAAAAGGAGCCAGTTTGGTCATAATGGTGAAGGTGTGGGCCTAGGCCATGAATTCTAGTCCCACCTGATCCATGAAAGCCAGCTGTGTGACTTTGGACCAGTCACTCTTTCTCAGCCCAACTTTCCTCACAGGACTGTTGTGGGGAAAAAGAGAAGGATGCAACACAGCACAACACAATACAAGGACAGAATGAGATAACCATGTGTGCTCTATGGCAAGGAAGTGGAATAGTGAGGGTGGAGAACCAAAAGGTAAATGAGAGGATAGACAGTTTATTAGGGCCATGATATAGAAAGAAAGAGATTTCTTAAATTCATATGCTGTCCATCTCACTATCCAGAGTGATTCTGGGTAGTTTACAATATCCAATGGTGGGAAGTTGAGGACTGGCTACTCAGATAGAGGCTGGGAGCCAGAGTCAACACCTGTCCTGGCCTCCAGTCTTCAGGCAATATCCCTGAAGTCATGCCTCCAGATTCTTTATGGTCCTGGGCTGTTACTGAATGGCAAAATGTTATGTAATAAGGCAATGATTTAATTGTTGATACAGCAACTAACCTGGCATGTAAAACTGAGGCCTGGGTGGGTCTGAAGGAGAGGGTTCACTTCTTGGAGATATGCCTACCTGGGTTTTAGGTTTCACACAAGCTGCAAGCCCAAGGCAACAGGGAGGGGGGAGGGAGGCCCTTTTCATTTATAGGAACAATGTTAGTTTCAGACAACTGAATATGAGAGCATCTGGTTTAAGATGAGCTCTAGGAAGCAGTTGGGCTTCTTCCTGCTATACTGGACTCCCTTTTATTTAATGGCATTTCTTCCTGAGCTGCTAAATTCTATCACCCAGGGTAACAGATGTATCTTTTAATTTTGAGGAAATTTCAAGTTGCCCCAGATGGTATGGGGGAATTCATGACAACCATGGTAACTGTAAGCCCAACCTAAGTTTCTGAGAATTGGATGTACACCAGAGGTCACACATTGGACCTACAAAATGATCTGATGGGAAGATATCATCATCTTCACTGATCCAATTTTGAAGTTCCAGGTTTGGGGAAGACACATGAGAGGGGATAAAGTGGGTGAAGGGAGAAAGACTGCCCTGTGAATAAATACTCGAATTTCAGTCTGCCTTATTGCATGCTTATTATTGTTATTATTATTAAATGTATTTGCTGTCTATCTCGCCATGGGGTTACTCTAGGCAGAAACTGGTTTCCAAATATTATTCTGCATCAAGAAGATTGTTCTTATTATAATCTAATAAAGACAGAAAAAAGTCCAACCCCTACAATCCACAACCCACTTACATATCATCAGTTTGTTCCAGTTTGCAAATCCGATACACAATCTGGATCAAAAAATTATGCTGGATAGTATACATGCATTTCCTCCTAGATTGTCTTTCCAGTGTCTGTAAAAAAATACAGCATCAAAATTCAGTATGCAAATCAAGTTATAATAATATCATCTCTTCTGTTAATACCTCTGCTACTATGAATAAGGAAGATGCGGCTAAATCAGTAGCACTTTCCTTCTATTTTGAATAGCAACAAGGTCAAAGATGGATCATCTTCATCAAAATAAGCACAGCAGGCTTCTACAGTCACTAGAATTTCTTCAAAAGTCTAGAATCATTCTTCCTCAAGACGTTCATCAGTTATTTGTTATCTCTAATATTTATTAAAACCAATCAATAAGTCATTCATTCAAAATCATTTCCATAGTATTTAACTATTGATAATACTGTACTGTTCAAGAGAACACAATTTTTCAGTAACAATTTTGCTTTAAATTTGTCTGCTCCTGCATTTTCTAATATCTCACATTCATTTAGTCCTGTTCCCAGCATCACTTGGAAGAGATCTGATGGTATCCCATTAGCCAGAAAAATCAGTACATCTAAAGGAATCCTTGAGATCCCAGATTTTCAGCAGGAAGATGAAAGTTTTTACAAATGCATTGCAAGAAATGTACAGAGATGCAATATTGCACGGAGCCAACTGTTTATATATGGTGAGCAAGCTAAGCTGGTTAAAAGCACAATGCTAGTTATGTTTGGGGGGAAATATTTATTTCACACAGGAGTGAAATACTCGAGCCCATTAAAATGTATGGAGAGTTGAAACTTAATATCCATTTTAGACTGTCTGTCATTGAAGATTAGGAAAATAAGGGTTAAAAATAAGGATTTAAAAAAACCTCAGGAATTTTACTATTTGAATCTACTACTCTGGACAAGTAGCACTATGTAGCGTATCTGGATTCTCATTTCTCTCTAACCCATAGTTGTTTAATAATGACTTACTGAAACAATAGCTGAATTCATGCAACACACTAAACCAAAAAAAAGATAAGTTTTGATTGTCATAATGTTTAAAAACTTGCAATATTTCAGTGGTCAGTATTTCAGATCAGGATGATTAGATCAAAGCCAGAATGATGGATGAATCAGATGCAGTAGATGGAGAAAAGGACAGAAATGTTAGCAGAGTCACAGAAAGAAAAATCTATTTTTATATTTAAATTGTGGAGTTTCATATACAAATAACCTCCTTAAAATGTACTGTATGTGGCTGGTTTTTAAATATATATATGTTAAAGTCAGTTTATGTTTTTGATTGATTACACTGCCAAAACCTTGGGATAACTTACACTAAAACACTTACAGTGTTGTTGTTTTTTGCTACAGCTGTTCCAGAATGGAACCAAAACATTGAGAATAAACAATTTTCTCTTTATGAAACTTTAGTTTGGGAATGTGAAGCAACTGGCAAACCAAAACCTTCATATAATTGGTTTAAAAATGGTAAACCACTTACATCTGAGATAAGATTTGCATTAGATTTGAAATGCTTATTTGAAAATCAGCATTTGATTTTGGATGCTCTTATCTTTTAACTCATAACTACAGCTATAGTTCTAAATAAGATGCATCTCCACCTATTTGTTTGTTCAAATAAATATGTCAATTCTACCAGAAGCTCAGCCCTTATTTTAGTGTTCTATAAAAAAAAACATATTTCTACAATAAGCTACCAGTAAGTGATCCTAGTTTCTTTTGAAGGGAGCACTCAATAGAAGAAAAAAAATACCAGGATTTGTTTTTAAAAAATTAAGCCATCAGCCTATCTTGTGATAATAAGTTTTCTAATATAGTTATGCACCATATGCAAAAAGTAAGGATCATGTAATGCATGATTGTAGCACAACTAAGAAAACTTCTCCTAAATGTCTTCATAATGGTATGAATTTCTGCATGAAGGAGGCCTTTAATCTACCTTGTTCTACAGAGTCGACTATGCTGTTCGGAATTCCTGAAAACATGGAATTCTGGATTGTATGGAAACATCACACATATTCCACCCACTGCATATTTCTGGATAAATAATTATGTCTCACCCATTAGACAGACAGATCCATATGTCCATTATGCAATGCCCAATTCATATTTTGAAACCTAAAATTAAATATATGACGAAGAACATACTGTTTAAATCTATACAAATTAATTTCCTTGGGTGATCCCAGGTTTTAGCATTATATGGCTATATGATCAAACTCTCATCATCTTTTCCTGGAGCTTAAAGATAAATAATCAGTAACAGAATAATAAAATATTTATTGTAGATTTATTGTGTATCTACTTTTGCTAGTTCAGATATCCTAAACTTGTTCATTTGCCAATTGTTTTTAGTCTTCAGTAAACTGGTGTTTTTTTAGCTCAAAAGAAAGATTGGGAGGTTGAATTTCATATGATAAGAAATACCAGAATTAAATATTCTGATATGTCAATATGTGTGAGAGAAGGGGATTTATTATAAGGATATTTTTAAGCTTGGAGGTAGAAAAAAGCACTGAGAAGATATTAAGCAAATAGCCTATTCTCTAATACTAAAAACTACTGAAGTGATGTTAATTAGTTTTTCTATAGTAGCCATGCAACCAGAGGGTGAATTCCCATCAAAATGATAAGCTAAGCAAAATTGGAATGGGTCAGTTCTAAGGGGATAATTCTATAAAGGATATCCAGAGTGCCAACTAAATTATTTTTAAAAGGGCCTTGATGATACTATTATCTTCACAAAGGATATGACAACTGAATGCAATTGACTTTGTTTAAAATAATTATAGATTTACTTGTATGGCATAGACCCAGAATTAGGGACCATATAATGATCATTAAGAGAACTTGGACATGAAATCTAGACTTATCCACTGAATAGAAAAGGCTGGGTGAACATGATTTATTTATCAAAATTTACAGCATGTCATCTCACAAGAAAATGATTCTGGGTGGCATATGACAGAATTAAAAAAAAGAATACATATTTTATAAAACAGTCACAATTAAATACAACAATAAAAGAAGCACACAAAATATGAGAGAATCATATTAACCACCACAAGGGAGCCAATACAAAATCTTCCTGGTTCTCTAGGACCCCCCAGGTGTGATTATATAGTCAGGTTTTAGGAATTTATGGAATATTGAGAAAGATTTCATAATGTGGGAACCACAACAGAGGGCCCACCTTCTGGGAAATGTCAAATGTAATCCCCTGGCAGATGGGATCCACTATGTGCCTTCTCTGCAAGAGTTGATGGACAGATAGTTGTAACTGGAGGTGGTCCGTCAGATAACCATGAAGGGTTTTAAAGGTCAAAAACAATACCAGGCAAATTAGCAAGCAATGAAGCAAAGGTGTAATGTTTAGGAGCACACAAGAAGTTGGAAAATTTGAAATGCTTCCTTCCCATTCAATCAGAGACCACTTTTAACGTGTATTTTATTCAGTCATTCAATCATTTATATGGCTACCCATCTTACAGACAAACTCTGGGCAGCTAACAACAATCCACAAAGGTTATATCATAAAAGTTCTCTCAACAACTATGCGGGCATTAGGCTTAGGTACTTTCTTACTTGTATGGCTTTAAAAAAAAAATTTGTAGGAAAGAATTCAAATTGAAAATGGCACTTTTACTATAAGTATGCTGAACATGTCAGATTCTGGTCTCTATCAGTGTGTTGCAGAAAACAAATATGATTCCATTTATTCCAATGCTGAGCTAAGAGTCCTGAGTAAGTTTAAAACTGAAAAAGATAAATAAGACAACAGAGATTTAAACAAGTAATATTTCTTAAAAGTTGATTAGAAAGACAATCTTAAAGAAGTAAAAGCATATATGTCATAATGAAAAAAGAAGGTATTATGTAGTGCTCTATTCAAAAATAAAAATAATTGAATTTAGTGGGTCTTGATACCAGTTAGTGTGTATAGGATTGCAGCCCCCGTTCATTTCTAAGAAATGTCAAAATATGTTTTAGAGCGTGTATGTTTTGGGGATCCAGGACTGTATCTTAACTGGATATTTTGTGGGGGAAACATATTTTATGTGCTGTAAACTAGAGAAGCACACATGTTAATCCAAATTATTGATTTAGCACTTAGACTTATATACTACTTCATAGTGCTTCACAGCCCTCTCTAAGTGGTTTTACAGAGTCAGCATATTGCCCCCAACAATCTGGGTCCTCATTTTACCGACCTTGGAAAGATGGAAGGCTAAGTCAACCTTAAGCCTGGTGAGACCTGAACTGCCAAACTGCTGGCAGCCAGTGATCAGCAGAAGTAACCTGCAGTACTGCACTCTAACCACTGCACCACCGCGGTTCATTTAGTGCTGTTAATATGTATACTTTTCATATATTTTATAAGTTCCTTTTATTAAATCATGGAGAGCCCCTAAAGGCCATCACCAACACTTTTGATGGGACCATATATGACTTGAATCTTCAGGTTTTGTTCCACAGCCCAAAGTTGTTTTGATTGATTGATTACTTATTTATAGCTTCAGCTCCTGATTTTTCTGAATATCTCATGAAAAAACCATCAGTCGTCCATGTGGGAGGTGAAGTAACTATTGGATGCAAACCCAGTGCCTCTCCCAAGGCTGTTATTAATTGGAAAAAGGGCACTGAACCTCTACAGCAAGGTAAAAGGTATGCTTATATTGCCCCCAACAATCTGGGTCCTCATTTTACCGACCTTGGAAGGATGGAAGGCTAAATAGTATTGCAACCTTTACGTGTCAAATCTTAACAGGGCCCAAATATAAATAGACTATTCCAAACTTTAAACTCTTTTGTCCTTAAACAGAGAATCTACTGCACTTATCTGATCATAAACTGCTTTTTAGGTTCTGCTGAATTTTAAACGTAGGGCCATCGTTGTTCACAACCAAACCATCCTGAATTGTATTTAGGGTCATAGAATTCATTTGGCAAGCATGGGCAACAACAAGAAGGAGGTTTTGGAAAGTCCAAAAGGGGCCTCATAGCATCATAATGGATCAAATATGCTCAGTGTCTTCAGGGGTTTAATAAGTTAGGTCAGAGTCTCTTGCTCTTTACATATACTCTAATATCAGTTTCTGATACTCTATATCAGTTTCTCTAGCACCGCCTTTCCTTTAAGCCAGTGATGGCT
>JANHFT010000047.1:0-10530 GCA_032467955.1 Pseudoxenodon macrops | reverse complement strand
AATTGTGATTATATTGTGTTTAAAACTATATAAATGTAAAGATTGAAAATGTATACTCTGACAACTGATATTGTAAGTTGTGTTTGGGGAGATGGGGGGAGAAAAATAAAATAAAACATGATTTAAAAAAAAAGAATATATGTTATGTTGGAGGGGATAAGGACACAATTGGAATATATTGTATACCTTTTAGTTGTTATAGAAGAAGAAATATAAGGAAAAAAAGTGGTTTTGGGGGGGATGTACTGTAATGTTTTCTTTTTTTCTTTTTTGTATTTAGATGTAAATGTACTGTTTGTATTATTTGTATTTAAAATAAAAAATATTTTTTTAAAAAGCTCATCAGCTGGCAATCAGTCCATTTAGGAACTCAGAAAGAAACAAATTACTTTTTGACAAAAAAAATTGGAGACAGCTATCAATAAAGGTTCCCATATTCTTTAATCATGCTTCATTCTCCTGAATCTCTGGATGTTTCAGAGATTACCGTAAGTCCTGTATAGTCAGAAATAAGTAATTTCAGTTCTTACCTACTGTAAGATTAGCCAGCTGTGGTGGAAGATCTGTCGTTACTAGTCGGTGGCGGAGAATCTGATTTAACTGATGCAACGTTGATTGTTTCTCAATTTTTGTTATTGGATCAGGAGGAATTATTTTATCCTGTTGCAGATAAGTGAATTTTAAAATCAAACAAATTTAACTTACTCTGCATTTCAGTAGGAAACACATATGATAAAACCTCAAGGACCAACCTTGGCATTCATATTATAAGCTACTATTAGTCATGAGTCTAATACTAGGCTTAGCTAAAATATTTACAATAATTTCATGCAATTATGAAATGAACCAGAGAAATTAAGTGAACTGTTATTAGAACCAGTAAATACAGAAATTAGGATAAACTGAGCCTGAAAGATTACAGAACTGTAAACCCAACTAAACTAGTACAAAATACATATTATAAAACTGAATCATTTAATTAGAAATTAACTAATCAATCAACATAATTAACAACTAAATAATAATATAATTAATAGATTACTAATACGCTCAAAACAATCATCTTATTCAAATACTTTTATAATTAAAAATGAAGTTACTTTAAACTATTCATCCACAATAACCACAGCATATTGTTAAATCTAACCTAATAAAAAGTTTTGGAGAAATTTACAAACTACTATTTTATTTCTATGTTAAACAATTTATATGGCTACCCAACTTATATACAGTAAGTCTGGGCAGCTTACAACATTAAAATAGTTTTTTTTTTAAATTTTAAGTTGGCCTAATAACAATATTAATGTTGTATTTGATAGTGAGCAATTATCATGTATTCCAGCAAGGTGACTTAAGATCAATGAGAAATATTTGGCATATATTTTTCAATTAGTGTACATAATAACTAAAACTATTTCAAAAAGGCTATATTCAAAAATGACACAAAGCTATGAAGAAAACTACACTTGCAATAATGTGGATAGGGCATTTAAAGCCATTTAAAATTGCAGAGTAATTTACCCGTATACACGTTGGCAATCGTGGATATGATCCAGTTGTCAGCACATCGATAGCATATGGAATAGCAAAGTTTGGCAGACGAGCATGAACCAAAGCATCTCGGGCTAGTGAGGCTAACCGATCAGCAGTGTCCACAAACAGAATAGCTTGTTGATCTAAAAAGCTTGATATCATCTATATATATATGGTGAAATAAATATTGGAGTCATTATAAAAAAATACATTACAATTAATATTAATCTTATACATTATATTTCTTAAGTAAATACATAAATCATATTAAGAAAGTACAAAGCAGCTACCAGCTTCTAAAGTAGTGCTTTAAATGCTTTAAAAACAACCTTGTAGATGTTTTTCACAGCCATGTGATCCATGTGAGTAGGGGAGGGGTTGCTGCTGTCTTGCAAAGCAGCTGCAAGTTTGTAAAGTAGTGCTTTAAAAATTAGTAGGGGAGAAGCTGCTTTTAAAGTAGCGCTTTAAAAGTGGGTGGTGAGGGACATGACTCCATGTCTCCTAGCTTTTTCAAAATCAAACACAGTATAATGCCCGAAGGAGAATTCACCCACTGCTTTAATTCTTCCCATATATAAAGTACATCTACCACAGGGGTGAAATCCTACCGGTTCTGACCAGTTTGGGAAAACCGTTAATGGACATGTGGCCTGATTAGCCGAACCGGTAGCAATGGTTGGCTGGCCATGCCCCCAAACCAATCCCCCTGTCGCCGCTCGCTCACCCAGTCTCTGCTCTGCAGCTTGCCTGCCTGAAGAACTGTGCCCCTGATCTGCCTGCCAGGTAAGCCTGCGAAGTCGTGGCCTACCTAGAAGTCTCTGCCCCCCCATCCCAGCCTGCCTTCCCTACTCCATTCCCTGAGGCCCACAGCCCTGCCTTCCCCATGGGCTTCCCAGCATCCCCGTGGCCAGTTTGTGAAGGCAGGCAAGCGGGAGGCTGCGTGAAAGGCAGGCAAGCATGTCAGGGCCACGGGGAAGTGAGCTATCAGCCTACTCCCTTCCTCGCAGCCCTGCTATGCTTGGCAGCCTTCCAGGCAGCCTTCCCAGCGGTCCCCCATGCCCGCTTGACTTCCAAGGTCGGTGTCCAGCCTGGCCCTGTCAGTGGGTAGGCGGGTGGCCTTTGGTGGAGACACAGCCACTGCTCTTGGACTGAGAGGTGCGGTGGAGGTGGTGCTCTCAGAGAGCAGGCACCCGGTGGATGTCCCTGGGCTGCTGCACATGCACACTGCCTGCCCACCTGGAGCACCGCTGCGGTGGTACCATTCGCTTTCGTTTTGCAGCGGGAGAAGGAAGAAAGTGAACTGCAGGGCTCCGGGAAGGCAGCGTTTGTAACTCCTGGAGTGAAACGAAAGCAAACGGCGGTGCCACAGCAGTGCTCTGCAAGGGCAGGCAGACGTCTGCAACCAGGCAGGGAGGGAGAGCGGCAAGAGCGGCCGACTATCTTTTTTAAAAACTTTTTTCTCATTTTTAAACTACAGGGTTCAGGAGAACGGTAGTTAAAAATGCTTAATTTTTAAAAATGCTTAATTTTTTTTAAACACCCACCCAGTCACATCACCCCCCACCAAGCCATGTCCACTAAGCCATGCCCACAAAACCAGTGGCAAAAAAAATTGTATTTCACCATTGATCCACCAAATTGGTTGCTGAACAATTTTGGTATTCACGTGTGAATACATGCACAAGTGTGGCAAAAACCAAATCAGTTTGTGAATTCTCCTCCAGGCTTTAAAGAACTTTAGACCTGTAATCCCAATTAAGCAGGCCCACACTTCCCATTGAATTAGTAGTATATTTATGTTGGTTAAAATTGATCTTTATTTTAAATATTGTATTATTTCATTTTTTTTGCACTACAAATGAAGATATGTGCAGTGTTCATAGAAATTTGTTCATGTTTTTTCAAACTATAGTCCGGCCCCAACAGTTTGAGGGACCATTATCTCTCCTTATTTCACCATTGGAGGCTGTGTGTGTGTGTGTTGATTTTTGCCTTCTTCCACCTGCTTCCAATGTCTCTCAATGCCCATCTTGGGGTTTTTAATTGCAGTCATAATTGGTGCAGTTTTCAGTCTGGTTTATTGTGTGGTCATCTGAAACATATGATCAGGAGTTATTTTGAAGGAAATCCTGTTTGTTTTATTCTTTTTTAATGCCCTATTTTAAGGAGCCTGAAGCTACTGTTGTAGTGAAGTTAGGCAAGTGGCAAGAACGTTTGCACTTTTTTTCCCTTTGGGAGGGGGGTCTTAAGTAAATAGATTCCTTGGGTTGAGCAAGTACAGCAAAGACAAAGGCAAAATGGATTGCTAAATTGGCCATGACCACCCAGTCACATGACCACCTGCCCATGCCCTCCCAGTCACATGACCACCTAGCCATGCCCATCTTGCCAGTCCAGCCCCTCCAACAGGCTGAGGGACTGTAAATTGGCCCCCTGTTCAAAAAGTTTGAGGACCCTTGCTTCAGAATATATACGGATCCAAGCAGTGTGACATTTTGTAATTGAACAATGGAAATTTTATCAATGTGCAGATTTTCTAAGTCCCATCCACATGTTTCAGTATGACACTCATTATGCCAATAACTACTTTGACAACCACGGCCAGTTTATGCCATAATTTTTTAATTTCGATTTTCAAATCTTGATATTTCTCCAAAGATCTTCTCCAATTCTTTGTTTTCTATTCTAATATCTCCTGGTGTTGCCACATCAGTTACGCACAGTTTCTTCTTTTTAACCAGAGTTACCTCTGGTGCATTATGTGCCAAGACTTTACCGGATTTTCATTTTTAATCATTTTGTATCTGCTATGCTTATAGAATATCTAGTGGCATATTGTTGATCATTGTTGTATTTTGCTGTATTGGGACTTTCAGGAAGAAGTTAATTGCACAGAATCTAGAGAAATGTTTGTCAACCATGGCAAGTTGAAGTTGTGTGAACTTTAACTTCCATTATTCTCCAATCATCACGAAAATCCACATAACTTCAAGCTGCAAAAGTTGAGAAACTCTGACCCAGTACAATACCTGTAATAATAAATAGATAATCAAGTTTTCCATACTTTACCTAAACACAAGTAAAGTGAAATCCATCTTGTACCAGCTGTCTTTCATTCAAATAACTTGGCTCATAGCTCCAGAAATTATATAGCTCCCACCGACATCATAACCGAAGGCAATCATTCATCTGCAAAAATTTTCTTTCTCCTTTCAGTGGAGAGATGGATGAGAACATCACCTGAGCCTCCAGGGTCCTGAGGTTCTCTCCTCAATCTTTACATCTGTGCTGATACAGTTGTCATCGCTCTTGGCAGTATCATTTTAACTGACAAGGATTAACAGGAAAGGATAATTGTCAATGGACTTAATAAATTCCCCAATAATGAAACAGACCTTAGCATAATTATTTGGTCGAGCAGCTGCCTCCTGAAATGTACAATAAGAGTATTATGCAGACAGCAGGGAAATGTAATCTGACACTTACAAGTCCCAAAAAGAATAAAAGTTACAGGCTTCCATTGTAGTTGTGAAAGAAAGGGACTAATCTGTCTTCTTCAGCAACACAGTTATCCAAGCAATGAATAAGAATACGACATCAGAATTTTATCTGTATTATACAAAATTCCACGGTGTGAAAACTCCCTTCCAGAGAAATGGGGACTATACTAATATTTGTTCTGAAAGTGAACTGCAACTAGAAATTGACCTTATTACATCTCTGTATTTCCCATGCAGGAAAATATGTTCCATTAGCATTACGTGAGTCTGCTTAAAAGGAACACAAAAGCTTGCAAAAAGGGAATAGAATCACAGCAGCATAATCTAGTATTTTCTGGATAAGCAACCTGTTCATAGTAAGGAATCCATCAAATAAATTATATATTGAACCACAGTGGTGCAGTGGTTAGAATGTAGTACTGCAGACTACTTCTGCTGATCACCAGCTGCCAGCAGTTTGGCAGATCGAATCTCACCAGGCTCAAGGTTGACTCAGCCTTCCATCCTTCCGAGGCTATTAAAAGGAGGACCCAGATTGTTGGGGGCAATATGCTGACTCTGTAAACCATTATAGAGGGCTGTAAAACACTATGAAGTTATATATCCCGTAAGTCTAACTGCTATTGCTATTGCTATATTTGCATAATCCCCTGGCTATTAAACTGGGCTTTCATATGAAGCAATTAATCAATAGATGGAGTCATAATATGCTACTCAATCATTCCAGAGCTTGAATATTAACCAATTATGATGTTAGCAATGGCTCCTAGCATGTGACATAGAATAAAAAGTCAACCCAAATGACAAATTTTTCTACACCTTTTGTTTGATAAAAACCACTACTTTTTTTTCAATTGGAATCTCCTTGTATTTTTCAGAGGAAACAGCCAGAAAGTTGCAAATGATATCCTGATTATTGGAGAAAGGATAAATGTTACAGAAGCAGAAAAAAGAACATTATTGAAAAGTACAGTCTTCCCTTCAGATTGCAGAAAAGGACATCAAATTAAATCCAGACAAAATGAATCTCAAAAGGAGACAGGTGGCATACATAGGACATGTACTGTCAGCTGAATAATAAAATCTGATTTAGAAAGGCAGAGGCAATTTGAAACAACAGGACATCACCAAAGGATATTTACCTGAGTATGCATGACTTGCTTCCTGACTAAATTCTACCAAATATATGAAAGTCATAAAAGCTAGAACCAAAACAACAACAGAACTGATACCATAGAGTGAAACTGGACAGATCACCACAGGAAAAATATTTCATAAATGAAACCAATGTCCTAACTCAAAATATTGTCAGGAACCCTCAAACATTTTCACCTTCGGTATGGTGAAATATCCATTTCATAGAAATGTCTATGAAAAACATAAAAATTAAAGGCAAGGATGAGGGGAAAAAATTAGCAGCTGTGGTATTTTGAATACAGAATTTCCACTGGTGTGGTTATAGGAATCTTTTTTATCCTGAACTACTGAAGAACATTGTGAAAGCTTCTCTTTAAGACTATTTTAGTTGTTGGGATGAATGTTGTTATTAAACATTCTAACTGAAGATCGGATACAGTCCAGGAGAATCTCTACAAATAGAAAAGAATATCTCAATACCCAACTATGATGTTACTTGGATTATGAAGTATCAGCAAGCAAGCAAGCAAGCAAGACAAGACAGTATCAAGAACTCCACAACACACACACACAGAGAGAGAGAGTTCTGTCTACCAGATGAAGAAACTATCTAGGGAGATCAGGACACTTGAGTCAATCAACATGATGTATCCTATCAGTTACATCTCACATGTTATAGACTTGCTCTCTCCATTCTTTCTAAAGTTTTATAACCTTGTTTAATGTTTCTTCATTTAAACTGATATTTTAGTGATGCTATCTATACAATGTAATCTTCATGGGCCTCATTTACTACTTCCAAGCATTCTAAGTATAACTGATTTTTCTAAGGATTTTTATCATTTGACATGACCATGACCTGTTACACGGTTGAAGAATATCAACCATATACCATTCCTTGTTGGAACTATTTCTTGCATTTTTTATTTGCTTCTGATTATTCAAAATGTTCCTATTTCTTCCTGTTATTATCTCTTTGTATTCCATATGTGGTACCAGTTTTCTTTATTGGGCAAAAAAAAAGTATACCCTTTTGGGATGTCTTTCTTCTATTTCTTTGCAAAACTCATTCCAGTAATTTTATCTTTTCTAGCTTAATGTTGAAATTCTGTACTCACCACCTTCATTTTTGTTAACCATGGCTTTAGCTTTCTTTCTCTGTCCAGCAATTTGGGGAGTATCTTCTGACAACCATTTGCTTGTCTTCATTGATTTTCTTTTATAAGGACATGTTTCTTTGCTATTTCACTGATAATGTTTTTCATTTCTTCTCCTGGTCTATCTGGTTCCTTTTCCATATAGTTAAGTAAGTGGAATCTGTTCTTCATTTTGACTGCATACAGAGTTGAAATTTTGTCAGTATCATTTTTCTGGATGCAATGTTGTTATTGTTGTTTGATACTGTAGAAAATAAATTTATTCTTTTATTTAAAGGACTTGCGTAGCTACCCTTTTGATACAACACAACTCTGGGCAATTTACAAAACCACAATAAAGCCCATCTAAATAATAAAAACAAAAGCAATAAGGAAGGACGGAAGGAAGGAAGGAAGGAAGGAAGGAAGGAAGGAAGGAATCCTGGCACCCAAACCACCTATTATTCTACAATTGAAGTCACTATTTTGTCTCTTTCTTGATTGAATGAATTTTTACTGCATATATTTGGAAAATTGTCATACCCAGAGATTCAAATAATATTTTTTTTGTAATTTACTGTTTGATTTGGCAATTTTCTTAATTAATTAACTGTACTTTTCTAATGTCATTCCCTTTTGAAGTTGACATTTCCATTTAGCCTGTAAAGTCATCTGATTTCTAGTCCACTTGATCTCACTGACACCAAGAATGTCTATTTTGGTCCTTGGCATTTCTTTCTTGATGAACCAGCTAGAGTCACTTAGGTGAGATGGGCACTGTAGAAATTTGATAAATAAAAATATATAAATTATACCTAGCTTTTATAGTTCATGTACATTTCATATTCCAGGCGTTTTTTCTTTCATTTTCTTTTAGCTTAGTTAGTTATTGTTAAGGGAAGATTCATCAACATTCAGGCTCCCAAAAATTCTCCTTTCTGCATCATTGTTTCCTAGACTATTCATATCATGAATTTGCAATTCCCCAGTAAGTGGTTTGAGAACTTCTAGACAGGGTTCTTCTTTCTGCTATCATCTTTCAACTTTTCTTCTAGAGCAGAGGTGTCAAACTTACATATCGGGACTTTTCCCCCTTCGGTAAACTGGGTGGGGGCGTGGCCAGTGCATGACACATCCAAACTTGACAGCTCTGTTCTAGAGCACTTCCATAAAACTTTGGTAACGCAGATCACTTAGTCTTTTTCCAGTCTCCCTTTTTACAGTATCTATGTTTTGGATCAGCTTGAAAATGACTCCCAGTTAAAATAGCAAAACTAAAGAAAAATATGGAAGTTGCCATATGGAAGTAGAAGCATATTTTCAGTTTAAAGAACTTTAGGATGGGCATACATATTCTGGGCAGATATTTGTTATTCCAATTTCATTGCACAAAAGTTATGCAGAAAATATTGTTGCATCACATAGGAGACCTCACATTTGCAGGTGATGAATATGTATCTGGATTGAAAAAAGTCTATATGGAAATGTGTAATGCATTTTTGTGGCAGTCATCAATGAAAATATTAAATGGACATTCTACAATCCAATGGATAAGATAAGCATAGATCTACTTTTAAAGGAAAGCAGAATTTTACATATACAGTCCACTTGGGACATTCAAGATGATATTGGACTACCATTTGTCGAAAATGGTGTAGAGTCTCCTGCTTGAGCAGGGGGTTGGACTAGATGACCTACAAGGTCCCTTCCAACTCTGTTAATAAAAAAAAAACTTCTGGGGAACTGATCATCTACAAAATACAGGAATTTGAATTATGATCCAAAACTAAAAATCATTTTTTCCAAATATAAGATTCCTAACACATTATTTAGTAATAAAATTATTTTCTACTACCATGGTGTTAATCACAGGAGACAAGCGGATCAGAGGCCACTCCATTTGAAATTAAGGTCCCTCTGTGATAATAAAGTTCAGCTTCAAAATGATCATCAGGAATTGTTACCAAACCAATAGGCTGAATTGCTATCAAGAAATTATTCTTAAAGAGAAAGTATGTAATTATAAATGTAGACATCTGTGCTCTCAAAGGAGAAAAAGCTGCTGCAGCATAATGTATCGTAGTGTCTGCTGTAATATGTAACACCAGAGACCAATCCACAAGGAGTGGCATGAAGCCAAAGTTTTAATCAACGTGAAAAAGGTCAAGAATTAAAGCTGCTTAGATTGATTCTCTTCTAAAGAAATCAGCATATCTCAAGAACTTTGTGACACAGAATTTGAGGCAGAAATATGATACCCTCACACTTCATCACAGGTGTTTGCAGTTTTTAACCTTAGCTAGAAGAGGATATGAAAAGTTTAGGATTGTAAATGATTACTGTAAAAAGTTATAATAATTTCAATTTTGCTAAAATAAATATATAAAAAAAACAGAAGGATTGTGATCAGTCGAAATAAGAACAGTTAATTCTGAGATAGAATTTATGGAGAGAAGACTTATACCAGGATACCTACAATGACCAACCTCTGAAGTAATTGAAGAATTTGTAATGAATAATATACCTTGTCCACTATAAACAAGAACTTCTTGCCTACACAAATCTCCACAATTAGTTTGTTTAAAAGACTTCTATGTGAATGTTCTAGTGAAGGGTTGTGAAACTCCCGGCTGGATGCGTCATGTGCTGGCCACATCAATGCCCAGTTTAGCGAAGGGGAGGAAAGTCCCAATGCATCATGTGATGCTGCAGTGACGACGTGAGTTTGACACTCTTGTTCTAGTGGATATTCAGAAGGTCACTTATTTATTTAACGTATTAGTAGATTTATATTTACTTTACATTCAGGAGCTGAAGGCAGTATACACACTGGTTGTTCTCCTATTCCTCCCCATAGCAATGTTTTTCTGCATAGGTTGGACTGAAATGATTGGCCCAAAGTCACTCAGTGGAGTGAGAATCAACTAAAATTTAAACTTTTGCTTATTCTGACTTCAGCATAGAGTGGTTATGATATTGACAGTATACCCTGAAGCCTTCCTTCCTTCCTTCCTTCCTTCCTTCCTTCCTTCCTTCCTTCCTTCCTTCCTTCCTTCCTTCCTTCTTGCCTGCCTGCCTGCCTGCCTGCCTGTCTTCCTGCCTTTCTACCTTACTGCCTGCCTGCCTGCTCCCACCCACCCTCTCTTTCTTTCTCTTTCTCTTTCTTTCTTTCTTTCTTTCTTCCTTCCTTCCTTCCTTCCTTCCTTCCTTCTTCTTTCTTTCTT
>JANHFT010000046.1:0-10248 GCA_032467955.1 Pseudoxenodon macrops | reverse complement strand
ACTGTTTGCTGGGAGGCAAATTGCTGGGAGGCAGAGGAAGATTTTTTTTCTTCTTTTCTTGTTTTTGTTCCCAAAAAGTAGGTGCATCTTATACTTCGGTGCGTCTTATACTCCGAAAAATACGGTAATTTGGATGTAATAAAGGCTTTTGAAGCTTAAATTTAGGACCCGGACCCAGAAGCAAGGTGGCAACTAATGCACCTTATGGATCAGAGGTGTAACATGCACTTTTCTAGAAGCACACACCGTTGCATTCTTTGCCAACTGAAGCTTCTGGATACTCTTCAAGGCAGCCCCGTGTAGAGTACATTGCAGTAGTCCAATCTGGGGGTGACTAGAACATGAGTGACTGTATTGTTATTTATTATGAACCTTTTTAAAAATATAACTATTTAAAAAGGGAAAAACTAACAAAAACTAATATTTAGAATAAAGAAAGGGAAGAAGAAAGCAAATACGCAGAAAAAGAAAAAAAATGTAAAATAGCTTTCGATTTTTTTTACAGAAGCTACAAGTATAAATATAAACTAATTCTATGGTTACAGCATGACTTTTATTTTTTCTATAATCTATTTTTTCTAATCAAAACCACATATCATAAGTTTGCTTTTTTTCTGTTTGATGCAAAAAATCTATAAGGTGATTCCAAGATAGCATTAACCACAGTTATCAGATATAAAAACTAAATTCCATGACTTTTTCCCAATTGTTTATTGATCAATATGAATAGAAAAATCACTGGTTTCAATTGTATATTAATCATTAAAAATCTCTGAATTAATGCATAAAGTTGAGTCCAAAATTTGGCTTTTTTGCACATCTGCTATGCATGGTAAAATACCAATGATACATCATTTTATTAAAAAAATTCTTTAAGATGAGAACATAATGTAAATTTCGGCCCTTTCAACCAGATTCCATTTGCATGTTGTAATGAAATTTTGTAGCCTATTTATCATTCTTTTACTTGTTCTTCTGTTTCAAATTTCAGTGGACATTTTAGCAATAACATGTTCATAAGATGAACACAATTCTGTTTCAAACTCAGTCTTACAATGCTCAAAACCAAACTATCTTCTTTAAATCTTTCTAATAATTGTACATAAGAGAACCATTGACAAGCGTATCCTTCTGCCAGCATATCTTCTCTTGATTTTATTTTACATTTCCTGTGACAAAAATCTAATATGTCTCAATGTTAGTCATTTGCGATTACTTAACATTTCTCTTCTATAATAGACTTCTTGAATTGAGAACCACAAAGGTATTTTCAGGCACAACATGGATTTATATCTATTACATATTCTCTATATGGCATGTCTAACAAAATTATTTTTAATATCAAAGTAACCTTAGATTTATCATACCATAAATATCCACGTCCCTCAAATCTTCTCATGTCACAGTCCTTCTAGCTCCAAAAGCCTTCTGTTTCTCAGCAACGTCTACTTTTTCATCCAAAACAAACAACAAACTGCAAAATATAATTTCAAATATGGTAAACCCAATCCTCTTTTTTCTTTCATGTCTTACAACATTTAACTTTGGTTTCCCTCCTGTTGTTATCTTTCTGCCATTGTTTAATTAGTACATCAGTTTTCAAAGCAGATATTTTCTTTCTGGAAAATCTCAGTAGAAATATTATGCCTTCTTCTCAATCTTAAAACCCATTTTCTTCAGCAATTTGGTTGTGTCATCATATTTTTGTTAACATCTTTACTCTTGTTTATTAATCCTGAAACCTGCTACTGAGATTTTCCAGAAAGAAAATATCTGCTTTGTAAAAGTTGGGTTTCATGATACCTATTGCCTCTTTGGACACTGATTTCCACTTCAATGCCATCTCTGCCTCTTCAGAGAGACTAGATCATTAATAGGTCCCAATGGAAGCAACAAATAATAAACTGTTCTGAGGGTGTATTCTCTCTGCTTTTGGAACAAAGATGTAGTTAATTTTATAACAGCTACATAGGTGCAAGAAGTAGATAAAATGAATTCATAATCTAAATTACTTGTTTTGGAATCTGTAGCTGAATCTAAAGCAAAAGCAATCCAGAAACACTCACCTTGTTTATCGAAGAGAAGCACTCCATTGCAAATATTGTTCATCTTTTGCATGACAGAATTATTTATGAAGTGCCTGGGCAACAATCCCAGCCTTGTGAAAAGCTCTGGCTGCGTCTGGCTTTGTGCGATTTTGAAGATTCATGCCAAGCTTAGCATATCATACTCCATGATTTGCATTGGAATTCCCAACGTCCTTTTAAAAGCAGTAACCTGTCGTTAGATGTGGATTCTGTTCATTGGATACTTTTGTTTATTAAGTTCAATAGTATGGAGCGCAGGTTTAAATGGCAGGAGAAACATGCAGAATGTTGTGGAAACCTGACATATTCTTTTTCTTAATACTTTATTTTCTCCTGGGCTTGCTGTCCTGTTGTGCTGATAAGAGGTAAAACCCTTGGTTCAAGAAACTATGGGACTTCTTCAGCTCAGAGCTGAATAAGTTCTTGGATGAGAAACGAAACCTCTTCAAAGAACCCCTGCCCCCAGAAAGACTAGTTTATTTATTTATTTCATCAAGCATGTATTAGATAACAGATATTAAGTATAAACATGATTATGAATACATGAAATGGATATGAATAAGAGGGAACATTAGGACAGAAACGGTAGGCACTTTGGTGCACTTATGCACGCCCCTTACATACCTCTTAGGAATGGGGTGAGGTCGACAGTAGAGAGTCTAAGGTAAGGTTAAAGTTTTGGGGGTTTGGGGAAGAACTCACAGAGTCAGGTAGCGCATTCCAGGCATTGACCACTCTGTTGCAGAAGTCGTGTTTTCTGCAGTTGAGTTTGGACCGGTTTACCTTACGTTTGTATCTATTGTATGCTCTGTATTGTGGTTGAAGCTGAAGTAGTCATTGACAGATAGGACATTGTAGCAGATAATTTAATGTACTACGCTTAGGTCAGACCGAAGGCGGCGTAGTTCTAAGTTGTGTAAGCCCAAAATTTCAAGTCTGGTGGCATAAATTTTTCTGTTGTGAGCAACGAAGTGGAGGACTCTTCTCGTGAAATATCTCTGGACTCGCTCAATTGTATTACTGTCCGATAAGCAGTGCAGGTTCCAGACAAATGAGCTGTATTTGAGAATTGCTCTAGCAAATGTTTTGTACGTTGCCTCTTGAAAAAGCACCTTTGGGACAACTATCACCTGGATGACTGAGAATCTCCACAGACATTTAATGATGGAAGTAGTTACAGCATTTGTTTATCAGTTTCCTTTGTACCTAACTGTGGCCAGTTGTACAAGCTTTGTGAAACCTTGAGCTGATATGGATGGTAGAGAGAGAAAGAAGAAGAGCTTCATCACTGTTGTTAAATATAGGCTTGTTTTGTGGAGTAGAATTGACATTTTGATGCTGTAGGAAAGGTCCTGGAGAGAGCATCTGTCACACAAGTACTGAAAACATTAAAACTAAAAAGAGAGCTGCAGATTATGCTGAAAACACCTGGTAGCTTTTTAATGAGACTGTTTAATGGAATGCATTCAGAATCCTAGATGCTTACATTTCTCAGACTGAATGAATAATGCCATACATTGAAACACTCAGGAAATGAAACAGAAATCGAAGACAGAAACTTATATCTGCATGGTGTGTGTAGCAGAAACAGATTGGGATAGTATTGTAAATTTCAGTCACCAAAGTGGAAGAGCATAGAATGAGAAGCAGGTTGGAAATAGTTGCATAGTTATCATGGGCACAATGGCAAATTACTCTGTGATAATGTATTTTCTAAATTGCTTTTTAAAATCATTTGACCTGCTCACTATTAATCTTTTAAAAGATTGAAAACTTGATTCAGGGAATCGTTTCTCCTCTCCCCACAAGTGATACATATTTTCTAGTTAGATCATTACACTGGTCGTTACACTAATTCAGATTTATTAGTCAGATCCAGTTAAGATTTTGGCAGAAAATTGTCAGGGTTTTGGGCCCATGTTTGAACTGTAAGGTAAATTTAGCTTTTCTTAAAATACCGTACAAGAGATTATGCTGTTTAAAATCTGCCCAATCTTCACTTCAATCTAGAAAGCATATCTGGCACAAGCTGGCTATCTCCTATAAACTAGGAAATAAAGTAATGTTGCTTTCCTACTGTACTATTAGCTCTTGGTTTAAGGAATGTATTATCTTTCCCATTCTACATGCAAATACCCGTAATTTTCAGAGTATAAGACGTACTTCCCCCTCTCCCAAAAGAGGCTGAAAATTTGGGTGCATTTTAATATGCTGAATGTTTTCGAAGTTTCTTTTCAGACCTAACAAGGCGCTAGCAAGTGAAACGATCTTTGCATGCTTTTTTCATTACTACTCCCTCCGAAGAAGCATTTTTTTCAGACCTAATGAGGTGTTAACGATCTTCCTGGCTTTGCAGGCTTTTTTCATTGCTACTCCCTTCAAAGAAGTGTTTTTTTCAGCCCTAACCAGGGGATAAAATAATGTGTTGACCAGACTAAGGACGCTAGGCAATTCCCTCCCCCTATTTTTCTCCCCCAAAACTAAGGTGCATCTTATACTCCGGTGCGTCTTATACTCCGGTGCGTCTTATACTCCACAAAATATGGTATATTCCCAAATAAATCTTGACCTCTTCAATTAAGGGAGCAGCAACGTCATTTTTAGAAGTCGTCGTAGTTTGGGTGGTATACAAGCATAATAAAAAACAAGTGCAGCAATGCCAGCCTGGGAACAGAGCGTCTCAAAAGAAATCTGTAGAGTGGATTAGTGAAGCTAGCAATTCCACATTCATTGTGATAAATCATTTCCCCTCCTCTGATGTGGCCTTTGACCATACAGATTTGTGGAGAGTGCTAGATGCTACCTTTAAATTACCTTTGTGGATATTGTTATAGCATCCCCATTCCGTATCCCAATAATATGGTTGGATAAAATAAATTGGAAGAAATGAAACAGATATAAACACACTTGATATTTTCACTTGGTATGCACTTTTATCTAAGTAAAGTACAAGAGCTATCTTTTGTCTCTCATCGTTGCCTGTTTCTTGGGTAGATAGTCTTGCTAAGGCCGTATTTTATGTAAACATGAAGATCATTAGGTTTTTAAAAAAAAAGTCATGTAGTATCTAAGACTTAAGATGGAATAAAGTTAAGAATTCCAGTGGCTTGACAATGTCACTATTCTTCATTTATATACTGAAACATCACTGGATACTAGAAGTTATATATTTTTGGGAAACTATGATGCATGGCACTATTTGATAATTCTATCACAGTGTAAGAGGGTAGTTTTTTTTTAAGAGAAGGAAAGTTAATGTTGAGACTGTGATTTTTTTTGCCTATGTTGCTGTTGACGAGGGCGAGAGCAAAAAGACTCCTATTGAAGAAAGTGCGGTAATGTCTGATTTTCTTTGCAAAGTCAGTTATGTCAATCCCTTCTGGCTTGAAAACTTTTAAAAACATGTGGCAGTAGGACATGCAAGCATCCAGGCTTGTCACCATATGGCCTTTTCTGTTTCACCAGGTTTGCACTTAAGCCCTGAACTGTCAGCTTCTTGTCTCCCTCCCACAATGTGAATTACTTGGAATTCTGCATTTTATTTCTGTTCACATGCCAAAGCAGGCGTTTGCAGACTTTCAAGACTGCAGGAGGTCAGCCTTTTTGAGGTATCATTCCTGAATCAGAGACGTTCTCACATCATCTGGCTGGTGTAGCAAACAGCATCTGCTTCCCTGGCACCTGTTGGAGAGGCAGGGAAAGAAAATAAGGGAGAAACTTCCACAGAAACAGGTGACCTGTGCACATTTGCTGAGGGGAATATGAGTTGCCATGGAGACAGCTTCTCCAAATAGCTTCCCTTTACCTCCCCCAAAGCAACTAAGGCACAAGCAAGACATTTCTGATTCTGGTCTGAAAATATTAATGAGAGACTTTGGTCAGGTGAACTGAGCCAAAGAAGAACCTCTTTCTGCTTCTTCATCCCAAGGGATCTACAGAAAAGATAAAGCAGCTTATTTCTTCAAAAGGTCCCCATGCCAAAGATGAAATGCAGCTCTGGTTGCCTTTTTAAAAAGAGGAGAGTGAACATTTGGTTCAAACAATCAGCTGCCCTCTAGACCAGCAACTTAGCAGCTCATTTCAAAATGGAAGGAAGTGGAAAAAGAGATAAAAGCAAAAGCAAAAAAGCAAGACGAAGTGATGGAAAAAGAAGTAGTTGATGATTGAGGCAGCAGAGTATAATCGGCAGCAACACAAAACTTGGCATGAAAAGATATTGGAGGCATGTAAAGAAAAATAACAGAAAGAAAAAAACCTCAGAGATTGCAGAGGATAAAAAAGGAATGAATTTTAAAAACACTGAAGTTGGTGAAGATTATATAAATTGGTGGTGCGTTTCATTCCTTAAATGTTATTTGGAGACAGGCAATTCTGGGTTAGGCTAGGAAAGCTGTGGATTAGATTCATGTGTCACAGAATGTAAGAGTTGGAAAGGATTTGGAGAACTTCTGTTCCAATTCCCAGGTCAGTGCAGGATTCCAGCATGACAGCATCCCTGGCAGATGACAATTTCAACTCTGCTGAAATACCTCCAGCAAAGGAAAGTCCATCAGATCCCAAGGCAATATGTTCTACTGTTGAACAGTTTTTTTTACCCTTCTGTTCCATCAAGTCTGATTCTCAGATAATGCCTAGACAAGTCCCTGCAGTTTTCTTGGCAAGGTTTTTCAGAAATGGTTTTGCCATTGCCTCCTTCCTAGGCCTGAGAGAAAGTGACTAGCCCAAGTCACCCAAGCTAACTTTGTGCCTGAGGCACAAAGAATTCAAGCTTTCCCGATTTCTAGCCTGATGTTTCTAGCCTACTACACCAAACTGGCATTCCACAATATCTTTATTGCCTCGCTTTATTTCCTTACCCAAACACATTCAAGTAGACTGTAATTTGCAAGTTCCTGATTCTCAGTATATGCCTTTCACATATAATGGCACTCTCCTTCCCTTTTTGTATAGCCTATTATTTTTGAATATGTGATACTCTCTAATTTTTGTGTTCCACTTGCAAGTTTCATCTTAGAAGACGTCAACCAGCAGATTTAACAGTCTTGGAAGTTTTTCTAGCACATCCTAAATGTCTGCTTGAAGCTGTAGGCCAGTGATGGCGAACCTTTTCGGCACTGAGTGCCCAAACTGGAATGTGTGGGCATGTGCGTGTGCACTGGAGTGCCACAAACATGAAGACCAGCTGGCTGGTGCCGATGCCTGTTCTTGGCCATTTTTGGGCTGTTTTCAGGCTGTTTTTGGCCCTAAAATGCCCAAAAAACAACCAGAAAGCAGGCAGAAAGTATCCTGAAAAACTGCCTGGTTTTGCCTATTTTTGGGCCCGCTTTGGGCCAAAAATGTCTCAAAAAATGTCCTGAAAATGTCCCAAAAATGTTCTAAAACTACCTTAAAACAGTCTGAAAAACGGCCTACAAACAGCCCATAAAATGGATGTGTGCGCCGGAAATCAGAGGAGCAGCTGGCAACTGGGTGCGTGCCCACAGAGAGGGCTCACGCGTGCCATAGGTTCGCCATCATGGCTGTAGGCTGATTGGAAAGAGGGTCCATTTATTGATGAAGCAGAAGCACATGGGTGGTTCTGGGCAGCCGACCACATGGAGTTGAGAGTGAGGGGTATTTATACCTTCTCTCAGGCTTTGAACTTGAACTTCCTGTTCAAGAACATGTATTCTATTGGCTGTTGTACGGGTCTGTAGATTGTCTGAGCCAAGCTTTGTTGAAGCTTGGTCTGCTGATGCAATGAAGGGGCTTGTTGGGCAATTCCTATTGTGGCTGAGGGCTAATCCTACCTTTGTTCAGACCTTGTTGGAGGGAATTTGCTTATGAATAGAGCTACCTAGATCTCAATAAGCTCTTTATCTCTTAAGTGCTGACATCGGCTGAGGGCCATCAAGAAAAGTAGGGGCTGTTTTCTGTCTCCAAGAGCATGTTTCTCAATTCCTTATCCAGGAAAATATTATATTCTGCCTTTTTAATATTTCTCAAAATATTTCATTCTTCTAGGAGTGGGATGGGTGCTAATTTCTACAGAAGGCAGCACGTTTCTATTGATAAGCTATCTGGCTAACAGATTTCTATTTGACTCCGTTTTCAAGGACTTCTTGATCATCATCTGTTGTTTCTCTTCTGGGCAAAGGCTGGAACTTTTGTCTTATTACAGCTTGCATAGTCCGTCCTTTTATCCCTGCAGTCTATGAAGGCTGCTCTTATTCTAGGGATCTAGAAGCATCATAAACAATGAGGCCCCGAAATCTGTTCTGGAGCTCCAAAATATAAGAGCTCCTGTTCACAGTCTTACAACTTTGGGTCACATTCCTGCATCATGCTGTCTCCTCCATCTGGCTTTCTTCTGTTTCTAAGAAGCTTCTTAGTGTAGTTGTCCCCCTGCAAATATCCTGTATCCAATTCAAAACTTTCTTTAAACATTTGCAGTTTAAAAAATGATAGAGGATCCCAAAAGAGTTTTGTTTATATAAGTTATATTGATCAATATTTACTGCATTAACATTGAAAATTGACACATCCACTGCCACTACGTCTTCTCACAACTGTTTGATAGAATTTAATACTGTATTATTTTTCAGCATAGGCTGGAAAATAATTTTGATTTCGTTGGTTCCTGAAAGGGCCTTGGGGGTACTTCCTGGTGTCCTCTGACTAACCGTTAAGAAATATTGCTTTATATGTTTCCATTCCCATGTAGACTTCATTAAGAGTAGAACTTTTATTTGTTGATGTATTTGTCCTGTTCAGGAAATTGAAGGTCACATTTTAGATAATAAGCAACTGCATCTTGAATTATGTACAGCTGAATTAAGACCAGCAGTCTTGCACATTTCAAATATAACAGGTGCTATATAAAGGAAGAAAACTGGTCCCCTTAATCTAATGAAAATTTGATAATTAAATTGCAAATCAACATTGTGGGTTTAGTCTGCTATTGAATCAGATTTTCAGTAGCTAATTGGCATATTCTCTAAAGAATAGTAGAATTTCATTTCTTCCATGACTCTGAAAATGTTCTGTCCTGTTCTCAAGCTACGGGAGCATCAGTATCATAGGTTTATCGTTAATCAGGATTCCTATTAATCAGATGATAATAGCAATGGCAAAACCAATGTGACAGTTCTTTTTTCTCAACTTAGCCAATAAAGACAACATTCAGAAGGACAGATTACACATTTACATTCAGATGAGTTATGAATATATCTCATGATTTATTACCTAAGGATTTGGGTCTGCAAGTCTTTCACTGAAGAGTGATTTCAGAGCTATTACTAATAGAGTTCTATACAGCAGCCTAAATTCCCTTTGTTCCAATATGGGTTTCTTCAAAACAGGTAGCTCTGTTCTGGTTTTGTGTGTGTGTGTGTGCTGTAACTCTAAATTCCTGAGTTGTTTTGGAATATACACATTTATTAGTTTCTTTGACACATTTCTATGTTTCTACAATCAAAAGTCTCTTGGTGGTACACAATAAAAACAACGTAAAACATTTGTTGTACATACAACCACAGGATGCTTAATAAGCAATTAGCAAAATTAAAAACAACATCAGTAGTGGCACAATAAAAGCATCATATAAAACTAATAATAGCATCAAGCCATTTTGTAGGACTCCTACAAAAACAGAGCTACCTGCTTTTACCACTTTTGTAATCAGTGTTGGGGTAAGGGTCATTTCTGGGGAATACTATTCCATAGTATGGGTTCCATTATGGCTAAAGAAAGTGATTCTACAAGTATCTCGACACCAAGTCATATACGATTTAAAGGCTTAAAGCAGCAGTTTAATTTGCACCTGATATAGCCTATTAACAGCCAATAACAAGCAGTCTTGAGTATGCTCACTTTTGTTTTTGCATTTTTTTGTCCCTTGTGTTTTTTACTGTTTTCATGAAACAAACACTACGTACATGCATTCATACCTTAAAGGCATCCTAAAGCTAATATATTTACAGAAAGTCTATTTAAATTCTTCAAATGCTTGCTATATATTATTATTATTATAATTATTATAAAAAGCAAATACTTATTTTTAAAAAACACCACCTAGGAAAAAATAGGATGATTCTTGTAGTCATTGATAATGTTATTGGGGCATGACCTAATATTATATATATAATATTAGGTCATGTATATATACCACCTCAAATCCCCA
>JANHFT010000045.1:0-10933 GCA_032467955.1 Pseudoxenodon macrops | reverse complement strand
AAATTATCTGCTACAATGTCCTACCTGTCAATGACTACTTCAGCTTCAACCGCAACAATACACGAGCTCACAATAGAGACAAACGTAACGTAAACTGCTCCAAATTCGATTGCAAAAAATACGACTTCAACTACAGAGTGGTCTGAAGTCGTATTTGGAATGCACTACCTGACTCTGTAGTTTCTTCCCCAAACCCCCAAAACTTTAATCTTAGACTGTCTACCGTTGACCTCACCCCGTTCCTAAGAGGTCTGTAAGGGGCGTGCATAAGCGCAACAGCGTGCCTACCGTCCCTGTCCTAATGTCCCCATATATTCGTAAAATATCATGTACTCATAACCAAGCTTATACATATTATATATTCACAATCATGTTTATTCTTCGTCTGTAATTCTATACATGCTTGACAAAATAAATAAATAAATAAATATAAATAAATAAATGTGAACAACCAATAGTCAAGAGAAACTCCACTGTGAATGTTTGAGAAGAACTTAAGAAAATGACAGAGAAGAAAACAGAATGAGAAAAGCAATGGTTTTATGGCATCCAACTGTAAGAAAGTTCACTCAATTATCCTTTCACCTGTAGGAGGTTTAGTTTCTTGAGGACTGCTGACAATTTCTAAGCCTAGATGCACTGAAAGAGGCTCCTGAAATAGATGGCTAAATCAGGTTTTGTCATTCTTCTCAGGCCAACAGGACAAGGTACTGCAGGCTAATCCCTCCATTTAGATGTTAACATATAGAGCTTTATTGCTCTCCCTTTCAGAGAAAGCACAGCAATTCCCTGTCGCATAATCAGGTCAGCCCTGCAGCTCCTGAAAATCAGCTGCAGAGGGAAAGTGGCTTCTTTCAGATTCTAGGGTTCTGGAGCAGCAGGTAAAATTGAGGACAAGAGTCAGCTGATGTTCAAGTGGCAAATTTATGCTGGGAGCCATTGAACAAGGAATTGGAGTTGAAACGTTCTGATTAAAATAATGGTTGTGACCACACCAACATTTTTTAAGGATAATTGTGGATACTATCTCTTAGACTCTTTATTACAACTAGAAAATAAGAGCAAGACTGTTGGAGCAAATCCAAGGTTTATGACAGCTCTTAGCCTCATCCTCCCCAAACGCTGCTCCTTCCACCTCCGCCCTGCAATACCAGGAGTTTCAGGGTGAGGACGCTCCTGCTCAGTGTCCACATTACAGTATCCCAAGGTAGCCGTTGTCCAGCCTCAGCTTGAACACAAGGAAGAGGAAAGATGGGCTCTCTCACTTCATTGTTATCTGAACTCACATGCGGAGCAGAACTGTGAAGGTTCTAAGCAGAAGATCTGCTTCCTTCCATCATAAATCACTGTTAATTGTCCGAACTGGCTGCACAAGTTATGCTGATGGGCTCACCTAGTCATGTATGAATATTTCATCAGACAACTGGGAGACTCTGTACTTTCCCTCAGAGCTTCAATTGGAATCCAGGTGGTGGATTTTGAAATGAAATTGCATCATGTACTCAGCTCTCCTCTGCATTATTTTACGTTTTCCCTCAATCATTTTTGTTTATGCTTTTTACCCTGGAGATAGTTCATGCATCTGATGGCTTGCAATCCATCTATGTTTCTGCCATCCCACACAGAATTAGGGAAGGTTCGGTTGCAAAAGATCCGGGAGATCATCTTGCCCAATCTACCTCCCCAACAGTTGGTCATCTGGCTTCTCTTTATATATATCTCAGTGAAGGAGAAACCGCCAATGTTCCAGGAAGTCTGTTCTATTGTTGACTGACCCTAACCATTAGGAGATTATTTCCTTGTAATTTAAACACTTCATTTCTTGTCCTGACACTGGAAATGACTCCAAACCATTTTGCGGATGTTTACATGACAGCCTACAAGCACAAGAAGGCAACGGGGGTATCTGCCAGGATATTTCTTCCAACTGCTAGCTAGTTTTCCACCTTGTAGGCTCTGAATCATCTTGGTTGCTTTGTCAGTGCCATTTCGTAAATGGGATACTCCATAGTGGACACAGGGATGGTTTGAAAATTCAAAGCAATAAGACATCTTAATGCTTTATTTCTATTGATGAAGTTTAGGATTGCCTTGCTTTTATTACTTTTCACAACTGCAACATTGGCTGATAAAAAAATTCATGAATTAAAAAAACTATACAACTGCCCAACCTGTATTTGCTACTCCAGGCAAGTAACGTACCCTTAAATAACAGAGCAGGATAAACAAAACAGCTAACACTAAAACAATTGTACAAGGCAGTGCAAATTAGTCCAAAACCACATCATGTTCAGGATCCCATTTTCCAGATGGGTCAGGCAGCACCCTAAGCCCAAGCGGCCTGCTTGCCTGAGACTCCTGCCGCGTTCCATGCCATGGGACCACACTTAATGGCCTGAATCCTGGGGTTACAATGGCAACCGGGACTGAGAGATTTCCATCACTTAGCGAAGTAGACACATGACTTCATACTTGACGAGCACATCACTTAATGACGGATATCCCGGCTCCAATTGCTTTCATAATCTGAGAACTACTGTCCTCTCTGGCACTAAATCAGACAGGCAGAAGAAACACGAAGGGTGGGAAGCTGGAGGCAAACTGCCTGCCTCTCTTGAGGCTCAAACCAGAGCTTAGGTAGGTCAGGAAAACTGATTTCAAACTGTTCAGTGAGCCATTTTGTAGGACTTCCTGGATACCGATTCTAGAGGGGGGGAAAAAAGTCCAAAGAGGCTAAAACATATGAAGAACGATTGTAGGAACTGGGCTTGTCTAGTCCAGGGAAAAGAAGGAGTGACATGACAGCAGGGTCCCAATATTTGAAGGGCTGCCCCAAAGAAGAGGGGGGGGGTGTGTTCAACCAATTCTCCAACGTATATACGAAGGCAAGACAAGAAGCAACGGATGGAAACGAATCAACCTAGAACTAAGGAGAAATTTCCTGACCAATTGGAACAATTAACCAGTGGAATGTCTTGCCACCAGAAGTGGGAGGTCTTTAAGAAGAGACTGGACAACCATTTGTCTGGAATGGTATAGGGCCTCCTGATTGAGCAGGGGGTTGGACTAGAAGACCTCCAGGTTCCCTTCCAATTCTGTTATCCTGAATGGTGCTGCAAGGTCTGGAGCAGATCAATTCCTTACATCTTTCCACATGTAGTTTGTGATCCCTCTTTGAAGCATTCTCCAGAGTAATCCCTTTCTTCTCTCGATCCCCCATTTCTTAGTCAAATAAACATCACCCTCCTGCCTGGCTGACCCCTCTGTCTCCTCCTTGCACACAGCCCCTGCCGTGGGTCTCCAGGGCAGCTGACAGTTGACCTTCCCTGCTGAAGGATGTTTGGGGCTTTGCTGAGAAGTGATGACATTTTGCTCAGGACACTGAAGTTAAGCAGCTGCTCCTGGCTGAGCGCTTGTACTCCAGCCACACAGCCCGGATGGGTGAGAGAGCCTTTCCGTTAACATTTATAGCCCTGCCATCCTTAATGTTGGCGGAAGGTATGTCTGAATGGGACATTGTCAATGGTAATTGGAAAGCAATCTTTCCAGGCAGTTTGGTGCAGTGGTTAAAGCACCAGGATAGAAGCCGGCAGTTCTAGTCCCTCTTCATACACAGAGACAACTGGACCAGTCACTTAACAGAATGACGGAGTTGGAAGGGACCTTGCAGGCCTTCTAAGCCAACCTCCTTCTCAAGCAGGAGATCCTACACCATTTCAGAGAAATGGCTGTCCAATCTCTTTTTAAAAACCTCCAACGATGGAGAACTCACAACCTCTGGAGGCAAGGTGTTCCACGGGTTGATTGTTCTGTCAGGAAACTTCTCCTTAGTTCTAGGTTGCTTCTCTCCTTGATTAGTTTCCACCCATTGAACCAAGAAGTCCAAAATATCCATGTCTTGCAATTGTGGGTGAGGAGCAGTGGGGCTACTCTGTCCACTTCATCCCCTCCTTTCTGCTTGTTGAGCATGAACATCTTCTAGAGGCACGTTTGTGCCATCTAAGTAGCATTTCTCATTATGCAGCAGATTTTGCTGCCCAGGCACACAGAAATAACCTTAAGAAAGGGTCACTTATAATTTGGGGTGGAGAAGCTTCTTTAATCCAAGAGAGACTGATATTCCACCAGAGTTGCTGCAGAACTTCCTGTCCACTCCTAGAGTTTTATGGTAGGCTTTAAACCTGGATCTCCACTCTTAATGAGCCTTGGTGGTGCAGTGGTGAGAATGCAGTACTGCAGGCTAATGCAGCTCACTGCCAGGAGTTGAGTCCTCACTGGCTCAAGGTTGACTCAGCCTTACATCCTTCCAAAGTCAGTAAAATTAGGAGCCAGATTGTTGGGATCAACACGCTGATTCTGTAAACTGCCCAGAGAGGGCTATAAAGCAGTATATAAGTATTATTGCAGAACAATATATATTTTGAATCAAATATTTTGATTCCTTTTTTAAAATTGATTTTACACTTCTTAACATAGCAACCCCTAGTAATAGTTGTAAGAAGCATCCTGGAAACAACCTTTCCTTCTGTTGTGGTGTCCTGGGCGAAGGATTGTGGAGGAGGGGAGTTGGCTAGAAGCTGGAGGCTACACCGGAGTCTCTGATCAGTCAGTCTCTGTTGTAACATCTCTCAGGCCAACAAGAGAAACAGTTCCTTGCTTTTTCTGGCTGTGGCTCTGTTGATCTGGGCCTCTTTTCTTTCTCTTTGGGGCCTCCTTCTCCTCCACCTCTTTCTCCCAGTAACCTCCACAAGAAGGAACAGAAAGAAACGTCTACAGATTGCAAACATTCTGCCAACGTAGGTAAGAATGTCCGTGAGCAACTGTTACTGGGTGGGAGAAAGTTAGAATTATATTTCACACCCAAATATACACTCATGTAATTTACGGGGGTGGGTGGGGTGGGATCCTTGAAATGGGCAAATTACCAGTGGGGAGGATGGAAGGGTCATTACGAATGTGAGATTTCTTTGACAGTTTTTTTTAACCAGCTAAAGTGATCTAAGGTGTTTAACTTTGATTTATGACTAAATAAATATGGTTAAATAAAGGCAATTTTCTCATTATTAAACTCAATTGTCACCTTTCACAGAAACGATAATGATGATTGCATTTCATGGCAAGGTTTGTGATGTTTCCAGATGATCTCAGCCATAAGTCAGTCCCCATAATTTTGAGGTTTCAGGACTCAAGATAGCCTGGGTCCTTGGTAGACTTGTGCAGAACTGCCAGACTAAATAACAGAACAATAGAATAACAGATTTGGAAGGGATCTTGGAGATCTTCTAGTCCAACCACTTGATCAAACAGAAAACCCTGTACCATTTCAGACAAATGGATTCTACCTACTTTTGGAGGCAAATCATTCCACTGATTAATTGTTCTCACTGTCAGGAAATTTCTCCTTAGTTATAGGTTGCTTCTTTCCTTGATTCGTTTCCATCAATTGTTTCTTGTCCTGCCTTCAGGTGCTTTGGAGAATAGGTTGTCCTCCACCTTCTAAAGGCAGCTGCTTAGGTATTGAAACTTTATCATGTCCTCCCTAGTCCATATTTTCATTAAACTAGACATACCCAGTTCCTGCAACTGTTCCTCATATGTCTTAGCCTCCCAGGCTGGATCCTCAGTGTTGGAAATTGCTTGAATGGCCTTGGGCCAGCTTAGCTGTGCTTGTTCCAACTCATTCCTGAATCTGCAGCACATTTTAGGAAACTTGAGTACCCTCCCTAGGATGGGGAGGGGAACCTCCAGGGATAGTTTTTGGGGTCAGTGTAACACTGTCTATGGTGAATAACAGGCAGGCAAGCACAGCCTTCAATAGACTTTGGGGCATGGGGGCAAGGAAGGCAGGAGCCCAGGATAACAGGCCATTCCTAAGTAGAGATTAAAGAGCGCAGCTGGAAATGACTTCAATGGGGAAAACATGGAGGTCAGCAGGAGATGTCAACATCATGAAAAGAGGCATTCAGGAAATTCCTCAAGGTTGAACTTCCACCTGTTGCTCCTTGTCTTGTCTTCAGGTGATTTGGAGAATAGGTTGACTCCCTCTTCCTTGTGACAGCCCCTCAAGTATTGGAAGACTGCTTAATTTAGCCTCCAGGCCCCCAATCCTCTTTATTGCTCTTCTCTACACTCTTTCCTGGGCCCTGTTGATGTAGCCTAGAACTGCACTGAGTTTTTTGGCAACTGCAGTGCATCCAGTTTTGGTCACCACACAAAAAGATATTGAGACTTTGGAAAAAATGCAAAGAAGAGCAACTAAGACGATTAAGGGTCTGGAGACAAAAATATATGAAAAATGGTTGCTGGAATTGGGTCTGGCTAATCTAGAGAAAAGAAGGACTGATAGTTGTGACATGACAGCAGTATTTGAGAGGCTGCCACAAAGAAGAGGGGTTCAACCTATTCTACAAAGCACCTGAAGGCAGAACAAGAAACAATGGGTGGAAACTAATCGAGGAGAGAAGCAACGTAGAATTAAGGAGAAGCTTTCTAATAGTGAGGACAGTTAATCAGTGGAACAGCCTGCCTTCAGAAGTTCTGGGTGCTTCATCACTGGAGGTTTTTAAGAAAAGACTGGACCTATTTGAAATATTATAGGATCTCCTGCTTGAGCAGGGGATTGGACTAGAAGATCTCCCTTCGGCTCTATACTGATTGATTGATTGACTATTGGTTCATACTTAAGTGGTTGTCCACCAGGACTCATAAATCCTTCCCACAGTTACTACTATTGATCCAGTTATCACCTATTCTATACTCATGCATTTTGTGCAGGACTTTATATTTTTCACCAATGAACTGCATTTTGTTGGATGGGGTCCAATTCTCTAGTCTGTCAAACTCCTTTTGAATCTTGAGTCTATCTTACACAGTATTGGCAGTTTCCCTTAGCTTTGTGTCATCCGCAAATTTGATGAGTTCCCCTTCTATCCCCTGATCTAATCATTAATGAAAATGTTGAACAGTGCCAGGCCCAAAACAGACCTTGGGATACCCCACTGCGTGCTTCCTTCCTTGTCCCATTGAGGACAACCTGCTGAGTGTGGTCAGTCAGCCAACTGTGAACCCACCTGGTGCTGATGCTGTCTATCCCATATTGCTCTAGCTTACCAAGGAGCAGGTTGTGATCTACTTTGTCAAATGTCTTAATGAAGTCCAAGTATACAATGTCCACAGCATTTCCTGGATCCACTTAATTTCGTCACTTTATCAAAGAAGCATATAAAGTTTGTCTGGCATGATCTGTTTTTAACAAACCCATGCTGACTTCCCATAATCCCCATGTTCATTTCTAAATGCTCACAAATCAGTTGCTTATCTTTTCCAGGATTTTCCTAGGTATTTATGTCGAACTGATTAACCTATCATTTCCTGGATCCACTCCCCTCCCCCTCCCCCTTTTTGAAGATTGGAAATATACCAGCGCCTGGGAAGTGTCCTCTCACCATGCAGCCTTCTTCACCCCCAGGCACAATTCAAAGTTGCCTAAAAAATGATGTCTTCCTTCTCGCCGGTCCATGGAATTGGGTGCACCTGCATTCGTCTCTATTTGCAGTTTTTTTTTTACAACAATAAGAAGACCTTTCTTCTTTTCCCAAAAACTCATTTCCTTTTGGGAAGCCAGGGTGGTTACTGGGGTGGGAAGCCAACCCACCATGATTTCTTCCATTCCTGAAGTGCTCCCAGACATGAGTTTTTCTCCCGGAAAGGATATTTGGGAAGAAATAGGATAGGGTGCAGGGTAGCTGAGAAACGGACCCTCCTCTTGGGGGAGGGTTGTCAGCTGTTTTCACATCAGGCCAGGTAAAGAATGAGGACGGGGTGATGTTTAACCAATATTCTTTCAAACACAGGCAGGCAAGGAAGAAGCTCTGGGAGACAAACGACCCCATTTTCCACTTTAACCTCTTGCCTAAATTCTCCTGAATTAGTGCTAGCAAAACCCAGCAAAATCTTTGACATATTGTACAAACCCAGGAAATTAGATGATTCAGCCACTGAGTCATTGTCCGAAACATTCTTACTTTGCAAGAGTGGTTTGAAAACAAAGTTGTTATTGCACCACCTTTGAAGCAGGCTAGAAAAGGAAAGGGAAAGGTAGCAACAGTCCCAGGTGTGTGAGATGCGGTCAGAGGTTGCTTCTCTTCTGTGCAAAGAAACGCCTTGAGTAAAACTGAGGTATGCTCACCTGGCGCATTCACCTGCAGTTGCCATAGCAACTTGGGACAAAGGCACAGAACTAAGTGACAGACTGGGGAAGAGAGGAAGCAAAGCCAGCCCCATGTGTGCCATGGGGAGCTTCTGGTTCTCTCCAAGACAGTTTCTTTCCCTCTCGAGAGGATAATTCAGGAAAGGGATCAGGCCATTTTCAGTGGGGAAGGTGCACAGACTTTTGAAACCTGGATTTTAAAAGGCCACTGAGAGGGTGGGATAATGTGATGATATAGCAGAATAACAGAGTTCGAAGGATCCTATTGTATTTCAGACAAATGTTTGTCCAATCTCTTCCTAAAAACTTCCAGTGTTGGAGCATCCGCAACTTCTGGAGTCAAGTTGTTCCACTGATTAATTCTTCTCAGGAAGTTTCTACTTAGTTCTAGGTTGCTTCTCTCCTTGATTAGTTTCCACCCATTGCTTCTTGTCCTGCCTTCAGGGGCTTTGGAGAAGAGCTTGACTCCCTCTTCTTTGGGGCAGCCCCTGAGATATTGGACCACTTCTATCATGTCTCCCCTGATCCTTCTTTTCACTAGACTATCCATGCCCATTTCCTGCAACCGTTCTTCACATATTTTAGCCTCCAGTCCCCTCATCCTCTTGTTATTGTTCTTAAGGCCAGGATTTTAGGCCTCATGGCCCAAAAGCGAGTTGCAGGGCCGGTGGGCAATGAGAAGGATGCCAAAGAAGGTTGCAAACCCTTCCAAAGTCCTTTGTGTGTCCAGAGCTTCCTGCATCAAAGGCAAGCCAAGCGATCGAGGAGGTGGCCTTGCCCGTGACAATATGGAAGTGTGAAGGGCTTAATGATGCTGCTGGTGCCATTTTAATAGGGCACTAATAGTGCCAATTCACAAAGCCCTGTCCCTGCCCTTCTGTTGGTGACAGCAAATCAGTCAGTAATTACCGAGTAATTACTCTGAAGCAAGCCGGCTGCTTTTGAAAGAGGAGGCATTCAGGAGCCACTGGACTGCAGAGGATCACCCTGCAGTGAAATGACCAAAAATAAATGAAATAAAATAAAAAACCAGCAGAAAGTTTAAGGCCAAAGGGGAAGGCAGGAAGGAAAAAGCAACAGGAGAATGAGTTTCAGTCTCTCTGCCTCTCTTTCTCTCTCGTCTATTTATCTGCAGCAGGGGTGTCAAACTCATGGTGGCATCACGTTACGTATTGGGACTTTCCCCCGCCCCCTTCGCTAAACTGGGCGTGGCCAGCATGTGACACATCTGGACCACGGGCCGGATGTTTGACAGCCCTGATCTACAGTAACTCTCTGTCTTTTTTTCTTTTCTCTCTCTCTCTCTCTCCATCCATCTTTCTCTGTATCTTTCTGTCTGTCTGTCTGTCTTTCTATCTATCTCGATCTCTACCTCTAACTCCCAATTTCTCTATCTATCTATTTATCATCTATCTATCTATCATCTATCATCTATCTATCTATTTATTTATTTATCTATCTATCTATTAATCTATTTATCTATCTATAATCTATCTATCATCTATCTATCTATCTATCTATTTATCTATTATCTATCTATCTATTTATCTATCTATCATCTATCATCTATCTGTCTATCTATCAATCTATCAATCTATCAATCTATCAATCTATCAATCTATCAATCTATCAATCTATCATCTATCATCTATCTATCTATCTATCTATCATCTATCTACCTATCTACCTATCTACCTATCTACCTACCTATCTAATATGTGGGCAATACCATATAGGAGCTAAAATATAAAAATTAAAACCATAACGAAATCACCATAACATGGAGCCATAGAACTGCAATGGGATCAGTGTTATAATTTGATCTCTAAGGAAGCTAACCATTCTAACAGCTTCTGGTATGGCTGTGGTGAGATCAGCCCAGGTGCCTTGAAATATCCTGGGGAGACATTCTTGTGCTACCTGTGTTATAGTTTGTTCTGGAGCACCACAGTGGCATCACAAGCTCTCGGCCAGTCCTCCCTTAAAGAGCTAGGTATAATAACTCAAGCTAACTGAATAACTCAAATGGTTTATTATGTCAGTCTTTACTCACCCAGGGGCCTGCCAGCTATGGTGGACCTGCCTCCCCCCATTACTCATACACAGAACAGCACCAAAATCTCACAACACAACAGGATCCTTTGCAGGCTATTTTGTGTGAGATTCTTCACCTAAGAACACGAGAATGCTGAAACTTGGGAGATTGAGAGACTGCAGAAAAAACAATGGCTTCCAACCTGCCTTCCATTGAGAACCTGTACACTGCACGAGTCAAAAAAAGGGCCGTGAAAATATTTACTGACCCCTCACATACTGGACATAAACTGTTTCAAGTTCTACCCTCAAAATGACGCTATAGAGCACTGCACACCAGAGCAACTAGACACAAGGACAGTTTTTTTCCCAAATGCCATCACTCTGCTAAACAAATAATTCCCTCATCACTGTCAAACGGTGAAATGTTGGAAATGTTATCATATACCAGGTACATATTACCATATGTGGTGGACATGTGCGGAGGCTAAAAAGTACTGGTCAAGAATACATAGATGGTTGGAAGAGATGCTAAAAGAAAAAATAGAGATGAAACCAGAGTTCTTTTTATTGGGAATATTACCAGAGAAATTTAGAAAGGAAGATATATATTTAATAGTACATGTGGTGACGGCAGCAAGGATTGTATTTGCACAAAACTGGAAAGCAGAAAAATTACCGGGGGAAGAT
>JANHFT010000044.1:8319-25809 GCA_032467955.1 Pseudoxenodon macrops | reverse complement strand
CTAGAGTTATGCTGGAATATACATACATACATACATACATACATACATACAGACACACACACACACACACAGCCATTGTTACACACACACGCACACACCTAGGGGTGCTATCGGTGTCTTACCCCCACAGTATTTTTTCCAGAGAGTAAGTCATCTGTGTACCAAGTTTGGTTGAAATTGCTCAAGGCATTCCAGAGTTATGCTGGAACACATATACACATCCGTATCATTTTTTATTTATTCAGCTATTTTAATGTTTCTAATTTCAAAGCCATATGTTACAGTCATGGCCTTGGCAATGTTTTTTTTTTTAATGTCGGTGCAATGCACTTTAATATTTATCTAGAGCAGCTAGTTTTTCTCCCAAGGTAGGAGATATGTCTTTCCTTCATTGTAGTGTTTACTTAATGTCTCTGTGGATTTTTAAGACTAGGAAGATGAAGTTTTCAGTTTTTTCTCCATCCTATTTGATTTGAATTGGTTTCATATACTGATGTAATCTTGTGGTTGTTCTTTTTTATTTTGAGTAGCAAACTGACTTTTGGACTTGATTCACCTTTATCAAGAGATTCTTTAAATGTTATTCATAACACCAGTGATATTGTCAGCAAATCTTAGATGGTTGATGTTTCTTCTAGCAATATTCTACTTTCTATTTTTAGACCATCATTTATTATGACAAATCTTGTGTATGATTAAATAATTAAGGGATAATATTTAACTACGGTGCAAAAAAAATGTCAGAACCACAGATTCTTGCTCTGCTTTGAAAATATTTTGCCAAAGGGTTTTTTGTTTGTTTTTTGGTAAAATGTATGGTTCCCTGATGGATTTTATCCCCCCCCCCTTTGTCTTCTTTCAATTTTGCTAGATATTAAGTAAATACAATAAATTGTATGCCTTGGCACCAAAATACTTTCTCAATCTGAATTAAGCTACCCAATGTGATCATCCCCAGAGGAACTACTGATGAGCCCCATCATTTTTCAAAGAGCTATGTCTAACAACTCTTCAGGTATGCCAAGGCATAACCGATTTTCTAGGAATATTTTTATTGCTATAAAATAGAATAACAGAAAGCTGAAACCCCGTCCGTTTCTCTTCAAGAAGAAGTTATTTTGAAAGGGCTCCCCCCTTATTGTTCACTCTTTCTCAGAATCATACAATCTCTACTGCAGACTCCTTGCTTATTTGTTCCATATCTCTAAGCTCAACTCTGAATTCCTTTAAAATACCATGAAGACACATACCGTTTTTGTGCTTACACTTTGGAATAGCTTTATACTCAAAATGTTGGTCTTCAGGAAGTGATTGAAAATGGAGTTGTGCTTGAGAGCCTGTTGTGATTTATGATGTCCAAGTAGTTTGTAACTATAACTGCCTTTTAATGAGTTCATGGGAGTTTTTAGTTTTTTAAAAAAAAAATGTGTGCCAAGGGTGTTTTATTTTTCTTTCATTTTTGTGAAACGTTGACAGTTTTGAGATTACAGTGAAGAAAAAAATAGAATCTATTATTTATTTTATTTATTTATTTTGTCAAGTATATATAAGAAAACAGATATAGGTATAAACATGATTATGAGTAAAGGTAGTGGATACTAATAAATGGGTAGAGTAGGACACATTGGTGCGCTTATGCGCACCCCTTACAGACCTCTTAGGAATGGGATGAGGTCAACAGTAGTCCGTCTAAGGTTAAAGTTTTGGGGGTTTGAGGATGAAACCACAGAGTCAAGTAGTGCATTCCAGACATTGACCACTCTGTTGCTGAAGTCGTATTTTCTGCAATTGAGTTTGGAGCGGTTTACCTTAACTTTGTATCTATTGTGTGCTCATGTATTGTTGCGGTTGAAGCTGAAGTAGTCATTGATAGGTAGGACATTGTAGCAGATAATTTCGTGTACTATGTTTAGATCAGACTGAAGGCAGCGTAGTTCTAAGTTGTCTAAGCCCAAAATTTCAAGCCTAGGGGTATAAGGTATTCTGTTGTGAGCGGAGGAGTGGAGGACTCTTCTTGTGAAATATCTCTGGACTCCTCAATTGTATTAATGTCCAACATGGAGTGCCAGTTCCAGATAGATGAGCTGTATTCAAGAATTGGTCTAACAAAAGTTTTGTATGTCCTGGTTTGCAGTTCAATATTACCTGAGAAGAAGCTTCACAAATTTAGGTTAACAACTCTTAATGCTTTTTTTGGCAATGTTGTTACAGTGAGCTCTGGCACTTAGATTGTTAGAGATGAGTACTCCAAGGTCCTTGACAGAGTGAGAGTTGTCTACATTGTCGTATCTACCCAGTTTATATTTTGTGTTCTAATTTTTTTTGCTTCTGACTAAGCAATCACACACACTCACACACACACCTTTTGGGGACTTTCCATACCTTTTCCATTATCCATTAGAAGTCAGTGATTCTGCCTTTAAAAAAAAATCAAGCATCTACTGCAGATCTAGCAGTTCTAGGTACACATACTGTCAAAGTCTGAATTGGACTTAATCTTCCATCTTTCCATTCAGGAAATTAAAAGTTCCAAGCCAGATAGTATATTAAATTGAACAGTTTCCCAACTGTTCATTCATCTTCTTTTCATATTGTGCTTAAAACAACAATTAGCTATTAGTTCTCTAATAAGGATGAGGGAATAAAAACCCATTCTTAGTTCACTGTATTAATAAGGCAATGTTCCAAGTTGGAAGACTTTGTACAGATCTTCTTCAATCTGTTAAAAAAAAAATATCGTAACTGTTTATTTCACAATGTCTTCGAATATGTTAATCCTTTGCACACATTTTCTCCTAATTAATATAGTTGCTAACATAAATTGCTAGAATCCTCCCTTTCTAATTGGCAGTTCTTGGCTTTTGTTCATTGCTATCTAAATTTCCCCAGTACAAAGGGTTTTAAATTATACTTTTCTTCGGCATAAAATTAACTATCATTATAGTTATATAATTTTGGGTAATTCCTTTCATTTTCTTCCAGAATTTTAATCGTGTATATCTAAACTTTCTTTTATTCTTTTGTGCATGTGGTTTTAAAATCCAATGAAAATCCCACAGCTTTTCTTTGACAAATGTTCTTGTAGTCTCCAACCTTGGCATTTTAAGCCTGGCGGACTTCAACTTCTTCTCGGAGTTGAAGTCTGCCAGGCTTAAAGTTGGAGCCCCCTGGTCTGAAGCATAAGTCTTATCTTAATCAATTTCTGGAAGGTATTCATATCTGCGAGATGAGTTTTATAATAAGCGGACAACATTTGAGAATACATATTCATATATCTGAAACCTGACCAAGGCATTATTCATTTATCATGCAGCTTGCCGGTGATTGGAAATAAAAAAATGTGGTCTGGCATGTGTGAGCTTTTTTAAAGAGATCAAAAAGTTTAGATATACGTCATCCTCAATTGCAGCTAGACTATGTTAAAACATGGAGAATTAACAAAGCTCTTTCTGCTCTGCCATGTTTGCTGAAACTAATAAAAAGTTTATCCATAGCCACTCTTACCATAACCTGTTGCAATGTGTTACCAAAGTAACAAAGTGAGAATGATAAATGAAGTTAGAAGCATTACTTTATTTGTATGGTAAAGCATTACTTTTGCAATTTGCCACAAGGCGCTTTCTGATAATTAAAAGCTTGGTACATAAACTTCAGAGGCACAACAGATTTGCAGTGGACTACAAAGGTATTTTTTCCCTTGGTGCAAGACCACACTCCTGTAAAATTAGCATAGAATTGGCAATCATTTGCCTCTATTTCTTTTTTCAAATGGTTTTTGAATGTGTGTTTGTCAAGTGTTAATTACTTGATTAAATAGATCAACAGCATTTCTTTTGTAACAACAGAGAGACTGTACCATCACTGTCTTTTATGTGGGCTTCAGCAACACATTTATTAGAAATTATGTTACTGTATTCATTTTGCATAAAAAGGTAGCTATCAGTCTATTTGAAACCTCAGGCAAGAATGCTAAAACATTTTTATGCGGAATGTCCATCTCCTAAATTATATTGATCTTTGGTCCTTGTTAAATATGATGCTAGCAACTAGAACACTACAAAAACATTTGTAGTAGATTTTATTATATTTTACCAGGCATTACTGGAAAAGGAGAGACAGATTAAGTAATTTACTGGCTTTTAGATTTAAGCAATAATATTATAGCTTCTATTTGTGATATGTATGAGAAAGCATATATTGAATGAGATCAATCTACAGCTTTTTAAATCTATATATCACTACAGTTCTTCTGTTTGTCTGTTTTTAACCTTCTGTGAGGAGGCCCCCCCTTCCCAGAATAAAATATTCTACAGAAGATTAAAAGGGACAGAAGAAAATATTTCCCCTAAAGGAAAAGAGGATAAAAATCTCCTTAACAAAGGCAGAAAGCAGCCCCAGTCTTTCTCCTATAGGAAAACAACCTCAAGCCAAAGCATGAAGAGGCTAGGCTTTATCAATGGATATTTTATATCCAATCATAAAGCCAGGCCATTCCATTCATAAACAAAGGACAGCCAGCATTTCCAAATAAGCAGCAGCTGAAACTGACAAGATTAGCTCAGACCAACAAAAAACCTAGGATTTCCATTTTCTCTTTTGCTTGTAGAGTCAGTCATGACCCCTACATGACCCCATAGGAATCTGGCAACAGCCATTAAAATATTAAAGAACCTGTTCTTGCACAGGAATAGGCATCTCAATCACACAGACCCCAAAATTGTATAAAAGCCCATGTACTCAACCCCAATTTGTCAGCCACTTCAGAAACAAGCTGTTGTCACTGTTATTTCTGGCTACAAAATAAATGGAGACCTTCTTTACAACTGCAGCCTGCCCTCCAATTCATTTCTCCTGACCAGATTTTACTTCCAACAAGTCAATTGGACAAACTAGTGCCCCATAAAGCAAAAACTAGTGAATTATCATACCTTAAATGGGCTAACATAAAGGATGTAACCTAAATCCAAATTAATATTTGGCAAAGTTTTAGCTACTTCAGTTCTGCCATGCTGCAGAACAGCCACAATCAGAGATCGTCCTTTTTCAATGTTCCCTGCCTGCTTACCATGAAGAAAGTCAATGGGGAAGCTGGCAGGAAGTCAAAAGTCACTCCCATTCCCACTCCCACTACTTTTTAAAATCTGCTTGGGATAATTCTGTTTCTCTGTTTAGGTAGGAAAATATATTTGAAATGATGACCCAATGGGTCATGTGTTTTTTTTCTAATGGCATTCTAAATTATATAGGTTCTTATCTGTCATCTGCAGATAGTGACACAGATTTTTTCAACCCAACTCAGCTATCGCAAAATAAAATTAGTATTTTTTTTCTTCCTTTTCAAAAAATTATGACACTGATGCTTCTTCAAGCTTACTCCTTCTTTTTCATTCCTGACACATATTTAGGAAGGTATATTTCAGACCTTCCTAAGTGAGATAAGAATCTTACTATCTGTCCCAATTGTTGACCTTTTTTTTGACAAAGGTGAATGCTACGATTTTAATAGTTATTGTGAATATAACATCAAGATTGATTGATATTTTTAGTGGCCATCCTGTTTTTATTCCTTCTTTTTGTTTTAAGGGAATATATAAGATATTAAATAGTTCTCCCTCAAGATTTTCACTAAAGAAACTACAGCAGACCATTGGGAAAGATTGAGTTTCACATATATTTAGGTTTATTATTGTGTTTTATTTCAGCTGTAGTCATTGGCTAAAATAAGGAGTGTAGAATTCTGCTCTTTGACCTGAAAGCTATTATATCACACCATTACAATCCTAGCAATTATTGACTGTGTTATTTGCTTGGGGATCAGTTTCAATATTTACCCTGAAAGCCACAAGGTGTGTATGTGGCATGTTGCAGATCTGTTATTTGACAATTAATCCATAAGTTACTGTGACCTTGAGTCTGACTTTCTCTCTCACTAATATCATTGCAAAGTACTGCATTTCCATTTTGCCAATCATTAACCCTAAACAGGTACAGAAGAGCATATTAAAGAATACCAGGTCAATAGAAATGAAATAAAGTTAATTGTTGTTACCCTGTCCTAATGTCACGAAATATATACCTTGAGCTGTGTCATAAACTCATCTAAAGGTACATTAAAACTTAATAGTATATCAAATAACAAGACAAATCCAATAATGCCAACCAGCTAGTATTATATGAGAAGGAATCATAAGAATCCCAGAAGAGAACTTCAAAGAAATGATGAACAATCATTGGACCATTTCTAAGAACAAATCAAAATATTCAAGACCAGTTGACTCCATCTTTCCATGGCATCTCCAGGTCAAGGTATGTGTAGTCAACTGTAAAGTTATGGAAAGTTGTAACGAGTTCTGTACATGTAGTTGTTCTTTGGTAGAGATTTTATGAAAATTAAAGAAAATAATTGGGAATGGGATAAATGCTTCTTTTAAAATCTATCACATCTGTATGTCTGTCCATTCATTCTTCTCAAAACAGAAACATTTATAACAGTATAAATGTATAAAAATATGGATATCTTCCCATAAAAAGTGATCTTAATTTTACTAGTTAAATCTAATCCAACAATTTTCTTGCTCCAATTTATTTTTCCCAATTTAGAGCTATGAAAATATCTTGGAAAACTTTTTTTCCCCTCCGTGGAAATGACTTCAGCCCTAGATTGGCAGCTGAAACAATTATAGCTTCTTCATATCTTACCATATTATTCAATGTATCTCCACCTCACTGAGCATTCTTTTTAATTTCAGAATCTGTTTTCTTTTTAACAAATTATCCATTTAACATTCCCATATGGTTTTGGCTATTATTAATACATCATTCATAGAAAATAAAGTGTTCTGTATATATATTTTAAATTAATAAAAATGAGGTTTAATACTGAATATTGGACAGATTTCCTTTTAATATAGCAGGAAACTTCACCATTGACATTGCACCTTTTTGTGACTATGGCAGTATTACATAAATTAGTGTTTTGTCTCATATATTGCCTACCCACACATTTTAGGAATAGCAATAACTAAGTGTTATTGCTAACACTTATATACTGCCCCATAGTGCTTGATAGAACTCTCTGGGCAGTTTACAATGTCACATATGGACCCCAATAATCTGGGTTCTCATTTTACCGACCTCAGAAGGATGGTAAGATGAGTCAACCTTGAACCAATCAAGAACAAACTCCAGGCAGTGGGCAGAGTTCGCTTGCAATTATAACCACTGGGCCACCACCACCGCTCTACATTTTAAAATAAGATTTCTGAAAAAAGAGGAAGAAATCCTGGATAATAATACCTAATACTTTTACATTAATAAATTGATGCTCCAAAGCAGTGTGACATATTGTGAAACAATGTCTATTTTGGGGAAACCCAGAGACTTTCTGTATGCAACTCCATCATGTTGCCCCAAAGATGCTTTTTTCACAAGGCAACTCGACTTTCTTGTTTTTTCTTTGAAGACGTTTCGCTTCTCATCCAAGAAGCTTCTTCAACTTTGACAGGATAGTGAGGAATTGTCATCGCGTGCGTGATGGGTCCACCCCCCCGCCTCTTATCTGTAATTACCCCATTTGCTTCTGTTATGCTGATTAATGGTGGTGTGGCTCCTGTTATCTCTTTAACTAGGTTATTCTGCCTAAGCTGAATCCCCTCAGGGGATGGCGCTGAGCTGTTAGCGTTCCTCCAGCTCCCTTGCCTATCTCTTTGTCTCTCCCCCCCCTTCCTTGGTTCACTGCTATTAGTGAGTCCATTTGTTTTGCCCATGCCCTTGTCACTGGTCTGCGTCGTTCTTTACCCTACCCCCATCTGTGGGATAATTAAGTTGATTGGAAGGGCATGGTTGATCTCAATGGTTTTAAAACACTCTGACAATATTAGGAGGGGCTAACGAAAGCTAATGTCTTCGTAGGTTTTCATGGGTATATATATATATATATGCTCTCAAAGCATTTATTTTAAGTTTGTTTTCAGGTAGGTAGATATGAGATTTAAGCATTCCTGATTTTGATAGACAATACTGATTGAAATATTTCCTAGGTTATAATGTTGAGAACTGACTCCTTTTTTATTTTAAAAAACTTTTATTTATACAAAACATATAAACAACACAAATGTACACACAATGGGGCTTCACATTTCCCTTCTATTACAAGTCCACATCGGTTTCTATCATTCTATTAACTATTTACATATTTCTCTTTATATTTCTCTTAACATAGTTATTACTCTTATTCTTTAATACTTTACATGTTTACATTGGCTGAATTTCTCTAAAATCTTCTATCTACCATTTCAATTCTTATTTCTCTCCTCTATCCACATACAGTTTGTCCCAAAACAGATAGAACTAATTCCTTTATATGTATCCTGAATAATAAATCCTGTTATTTTTTTTTTAATTATGTGTTACATTGCATATGTAGTGTGCAGTTCATTTTAGTTTTACTTTACTGAACAGGAAACAGGAGGTATAGATTGTACACCCCATGTGTAAGGGCATGAAATAGTCTCTTTTCCCCCCACTCTCTTTTATCATCTTTGGCCTCTGTGGTAATTATACCCAAGAAAATAATTGCTAATGAGGTTATTGTGTAAAGGGAAAACTAAGGGGGGGAAAAAGAGCACAGTCCACCTAGCATTTTCTAATTCTACACAGCATTTTATATTTCTTCTCTGGATTTGGCTCTTTTCTTACTTGAAATATAATAAATATTCCCAGATATATTTGCAGAGTACAGCAGCTAATTTGTATGAATTCTAATTCCAGGAAAAATTGAATATGCTTCATTTCTGGCTGCACATCTACCACTTTTGCTTATTATCATAAGTTCCAAATCAAAAAGCAATTTTGAATACTTATAATAATAACGTGCCTTTTTCGCCTGGAGGCATTAATTAGAACAATCTAGACAGTGCCGACACAAAGGAAGATGGAGGGGAGGGAGGAAAAGGAAAAGAAACTCAGATTCCATTTTTTAAATGCCCAAATAACTTTTCCATGGCAGGAAACGAGAACAAGAGAAGTGAAATAATATATATTATGCAGCCAAAGCCAAGTAGCACTCAATTATGAAGATATTTTGGAAAACAATAATCAGTCAGAGAGAATGGTAGATGTTCTCTTTGCAGACATGATAAATCTGGACATAGAAAGGAATCAGGATCTGTCATCAAAAGGAGTTATGATAATTACCCTAAGATCTCAATATAGAATACTGAAACATTCAGTGGGGATAAAGACAGTGAATAATACATCCTCTATAATAGCTTGACAATTTTTTTCTGCTGCATCCTACTTTTTAAAAAATGCAAGCGTAAACATTTGCTGACATTTCCCCCCATTCTGTATTATGTCCATTATTGTCTCTTGCTTTTCAGGTACAGGTCCAATGTCTTGAAGCTTTGATGACAAATATTAAACACAATAGATATAGTTATAATATCCTGTGATGTCAGAAGGTATCAAACTTTCCTTTTCAGATCTGGATATAACATAATTTCATCCCAGATTATTCTTGGAGTGGATGTAGGGTATTTCTTAGCTCTAGTTTTTCTGTGATGAGATGAAGGCTAGCAGAGATAAAGTTGAGCTTCTTTCTTTTCCAGAGAGATAGCAAGCAAGCCAGTCAGCAGAGGCCCTTGCCTCTTAGCTTGGTCTTTCAAGAGCTTCCTGGGATGACTTTGAAACCCTTGCAGCAATTTGTTCTCATATGTTCATTCCAGACTTTGAACAAGCATTGGAAATGTCTCATGCTGAATTTTCCCCATCCTCATTTGTGCTTCCTTTTCCTCTCATGCTGAATTGTCTCCATCTTTATACCTTCTAAGTTGTGCTTCTCTTTTGTCCTATTTTCCAAATCACCAAAAGGCAAGACAAGAAACAACAGATGGAAACTAATCAAAGAGAGATCCAACCTAGAGCTAAGGGGAAATTTCCTGACAGTGAGAACAATCAACCAGTGAAACCTTTTGCCTTCAGAAGTTATGGGTGCTCCATCACTGGAGGCTTTTAAGAAGAGACTGGACAGGCACTTGTCTGAAACGGTAAAGGGTTTCCTGCTTGAGCAGTGGGTTGGACCTCCAACATCCCTTCCAACTCTGTTATTTCGTTCTGTTAGCCTACCTTTTTCTGTGCTAACTTCCTCATTCTCCATTGATTTCTCTCCACAATTTCTTTCTTCTATTATTCTTAATCCTGATTTTTTTGTTCTTTCTTTTCTTTACTGCTTCCCTTTTCCCTAGGCCCAATGATCCTACCCAGATCATTTTCTTTCCCAAAAAGTTCTTTATTGTTTTGATGAAAGCTCTGATTATTTTTTCAATAAAGTTCCCTTCTTCTTCCTGCCTTGCTGTTGCCCTTTTTGAAAAGCAAAGCAGTGCAGTGAGTTTGTTTGCTTATTTTAAAGCTAATCCTAAATCATCAGGACCTACTTCTGGTGTAAAAACTATGCATGTGAGCACAAAGATCCTTTGATATTTACTCTCACTTGTGTCTTATTGTTTTTTAGAGCATTTTTCTAGCTCTGTTGCCAAAAATCTTATTTCATTTCATACTACCAAGAGTCTAATGTCAAAGCTCTATTTATTAAAAGCAAATGTTGAATAATATAATGCCTTTTTCCTTCTCTATTTGTTGTAATTCATGCATTAAATGAGGGCTAGAGCACCAAGCATTGTTAAGGTGAGACAAAGAGCCCCCTGAAATATGAAATGTGTTTAATATCTGCAAGAAATTTTTTGTCTTATGTGACAAGTCCCTGGAGAAAAACCTAGAATTTTAGGATTGGAATCGTAAAGAAAATAGATCCACTACTGTGTGCTTATATATTCCTTCCAAACTTATCCTCAGCAATTTTTACCAGACTTGATTAGTGCCTTTTAATTGCTTTTTAAAATCAATTGCAAATTGTTTCTTATTATTCCCGCTTTGTAACAATGGGAATGCAACATAAAATATTAATAAACAATTGCACTGCAACTTTTTATTTGAATTTATTAGTCTATTCAGGAGAATTGTCTAGTAGGCCAATTTCTAACTCGCTATCCTTATCCTCTGTACTTTGTACTAACCTTGTAAATTCAATGGAGCTTCAGGGCCTTTTCTGTATTATTTCAGATTTGTTCCATTATTCGAAAAAGAAAAAAAGAAAGAAAGAACCGAATCTTGCAACAATGAAGTCGTTTTGTTTCCAGTAGTTCCATTTTGCTCAGTATGTACTTAAAGACATACTTCATTATGGATGTGACTAATTAATTTCAGCATCCGCAGCAACATTCTGAAGATTATGCAGTTTTGTAGCAATTGATTGCAGCTAAAGTATGCAGCTTGTCAAAACTTCATTTCACACTTCATCATATGCTGAGATTTTTTAGTCAGCCTATTCGTTTTCAAAGAACAAGATGACACATTTTTTCCACTAAAGGTGTATTTTCAGCATGAATGGTGCTTCTTGCCCAAATCACTTTCAGGATTATCCTTCTGAAAGGACCAACTTAAAAACAACCTGAAGTTGAAGTTTGGAAAATATTTTTTTCTTAAGTATTTAAGAAATAAAATAATAAACAAAATCATATCCATATTGTTTTCAGAAGGTTTGTTTCAAGTTGTTTAATCAAAATGCAGTTAAAAAGGCTATACAAGCCATCATGAATATAACTATACACACAGGAACAGATAGAGGTAAATCCTAGAGTGGCAGAAAATGCATCATAGAACAATGGAGATGAATACTAGAGAGGAATAAAGCTGCGTACAAGGCAGATATTTTGAGATAACTGAATTGTATCTTTAAACTACAGTATCTTGCTTAGGTACAAGAAACTTATTTATCTGCCTTTTTATTTTCACAACTTGATTACTCAGTGGAGACTCTGTATTTCCAACACAAGTATCACAATGAAGTGCAAAGAATCATCAGTGTCCATCTAAACTTCAGTGAAGAGAGCACACCAAAATGATACCATTTCTGGAATAATAAATTATGGGGTAGTGTTTCTGGCATGTCCTAAAATAAATTATATTTTAATTTTTTAAAAGTCATAAATCATGAAAAACTACTGTGGATTTGCACCCAGTCAGTATTAAAATACATGGGTTATATTTTCTGACTTTTGGATGGAAATGAAAGTATGTGCTTTTAAACAACCTATGCTAGTTGCGCAATTGCCTGTTTAGGACTGAAAGTTAAGGATACCTGGATAGCTCTAATTATTTTTCTAAACTGGGATTATTTTCGACTAGTAAAATCTTAAATGTTCCAACTTTTGAAATTCAGAATTATTTCTTCTTTGGCTAGTGTCATAAACCTAGACAGGTGCAAACTTAACAATTAATCAACCAGGCATTAAACAGCAAATTCCCTGTCCAAACTCATCAGCTCTGAGGACTTTGATATTTGAGAATTAATTATGTGAATGATTAGTTGCTGATCTTATGTTAGATAAATTGCCCAGAAACTGATTATGAGTACTATTGGACAAAATTATAAGGATATTGGACCCATTTCAGTCAAGATAGCTCCTATTAGTATGGCAAGTAAATTTTATCATGCCAAAAACCTATGTCTAGCTGATGTTATGCATGATATCAGAATACATTTGCTTTCCAGTCTGAACAATATTTATTTGAAGATTTGTTTATTTGGGAAAGGACTGACAATTGAATTGGAAGACTGGATCCTTTTAATGAAAGCAGCATTCAACAGTCACCCAAATTAGCTAATGTTACTTCTGACTTTCTTCTTTATATCATAAATGAAAAGCTCCTGGTTCTTATCTTGATTATAAAACACCCCAAGTGGAAGAAAAATAAACCAGACTTCGTTCTAATAAGTAATCTGGTAGGCAAGGAATGAGAAGAGGCTTAAATATAGGCAAAAACATCTATATACCGTATATGATTCTTCCATTTTCCTAATCTTTTTTAGCTTTTCACAGACGACCCAATAAATCAAAGTGACAACTTTGATTTATTTAGTAAATGTATGCATATGCCCATCTTACATACATGACTTTAAAACTTGTACTTGCCCAGCATCTTAGTTTAATAGCAACTAATCCTCCATATACATGATCCCAATGCTGCTATCATCATGCCAGGGGTGGGTTGTGGATCGTTTTGCTACCAGTTCAATCAGGGATGCGCCTCGCGCGCATGCAGCAATAAAAAAAATAGCTTCTGTACAGAAGCAAAATCCAAAATGGCAGCACCCACCAAGATACCAAAGGAACCGACTCTGTGACATCATTGCCGAGTTACTACCAGTTCTGAATAACCGGTTAGAATTGGTAGGAATCCACCTCTGCATCATGCCAAATATAAGTGCTTCTTCCCCTTAAAACAGAATTTCTTGCAGTTTTCCCTAAGGCCATTAAAAAGAAAATCACCTTTATTGGTCTGCTATTAAGCTTTTTGTGTTGTCTGAGGCCTATAGAAATTCATCAGAATTTTTACACCTATATATCTAGTTCTTTGACACACAGTTAGAAAATGATTTGACAAGAAGGTGGTATACTGTTTGAAGATCCAGCAATATTTTCTTTTGATAGGATAGTTTGCACCATGCAGCTAGCTACTGTCTCTTGGGTAATTTACTTTTCTCATCACTACATACTTCTCAAAAGTTTCTTTCATCAGCAAGCAATGAAGAAGAGTAATAGGTTCATTGCCACTGCAAACATGCTATTACAAAAGATTAGTGGCTGAATTCTGGAAGAGTGGAATTAGACATTTTCTTATGTACATTAAAGTACATAAACACAGACCAGTCATTTATCTTCAAATCATATCCATTATTATTTAGAATTCACAAAGATACCAATTAGAAAATTGATAGACACAAAGTGTATTCTTCAAAGAAGCTTTCTGGAATCAGCAAAAAAGGGATGTTTAAAGTGTTTAATAGTTATTTGAATTATTCACAGTGATTAATGTGATACAATTGAACTGGAAATTGCAATAAAATGGCCCATGATCCAGAATTAAATGAAGCCCTAAATTTTGCTGATATCAGTAACATAGATTGCATTACTGTTCTTCTGCATTAATTAGATTTAAAGTATGTTCATAAATAATAATTAACTGAAAAGGGGTACTTTTGGAATTAATGCAATTAAAACTCAAATTGTTAGCCAATCATAACATCATGCTTTTAAAGAAGTTGAAAGGTTATGAATATGTTGTAGCCTATAAATATCATCAAAAACTTCTCATCCCAAAAGCAACTGAAATAAGCTATTTCTGTACTATCTAAATGGGAAAAAATACCAGCCATTGCATTTTATTGCCATGAAAATTTCTTGCCTTTGTATCATTCATATATTACCACATGTAACCAAATTAACTATTTGCTTTTGGAACAGTAATAATTTTTCCTCTGCCTTTTCCTCTTGATGATATCTGATCTTGAAAATAACTCTCAATGTCACTTGAGGGTGACATAAATTCAATCCTTATTTTTCACAACATACACTAGATTGGACATAAAAGCCTTTGTCAAACTGGGACACTAATATGAATTTAAAACATTTCAACTTATCCATCAATAAAAGGACATGATTGTAGTTTTGAAAAAAAAGCCACAATCTGATTTGGAAATCCCAAATCATAGAAAATTAATTGATGATACATATGCAAAATACATATACACCTTTTTTTGCCATAATTTCCACATTTCCGTTTGGTACCCAGAACCTTTTAGCATTTTACCTATCATTCCAAGTTCATATCTCTCATACATATTTGGTAAAATAGCTCTTTCAATACCTCTATTTTGGAATTTATTGTACTCAGTTTAGTTCATAAATTTTGGAACAACTAAAGTTTCCTTCCAAGTAGCCTACACTTTACCAAGTAATTATCTGTAACCTTGAAAGCGAGTTTACTGATTTCTGAGAACAGTACCAACTATATCTTTTTTGTCATCCTATGTATATTTGATGTACCATGGACATTTACAGTTTTATTTTATTCATGCTATTTAGAGGTTGCACAACTCTTGATGACTCTGGTAGCTTGAAATATAAAAAGTTAGAACAATAGCACAAATCCCATTCAGCTATCAACCTACCCAAAGCCTAGAAGAATAGTCAACTTTCTGAATGTCATCAAGGTCCTAGCCATCCAAATGTCTGGGGGAAACTCATTCAAGAGGGCAGAGACCACAAGAGAGGAGGAATGTTTCCTTAGATCCAAGAGATGACATTGTTTAATTGCCTACCCTGGCCCATCTCACTGGATACTGAAATAATTGTTTAATGAGCCCTCAAATAACCAAGCAGTAGGCCATGAAGGGTAATAGCCAGTATCTTGAATTGCACTTTGAATGGGGAAAAAACAATAGGCATGAATTATTGTCTCAAGAGCCTCCTGTTAAAGAGAAGACTAATTAGCATACCAGATGTACCTGTGCAAAGGCTTTCTTGGCCACAATTATTACTTATCCTCTGTTTTTTGAGTAGGACCTGTGAGTCCAAGATAACTCCCAGTTAACTGTCACTGGTGGTCATTCATTTTGTAAAGCATATTCTGGCTGTTGTCTGGATATAAAATGCTGCGGGTGCTTTGGAAGCTTTGAAAAAGTTAAGAGGATCAAGAAATATATGACAGTAAAACATGCTATTATTTTTCTTTCTAAACTTCTAAGAATACCTGATGAAGTGTTTTGAAAATTATGAAAAAAACCTAGCAATAACTGGAATAACAAAAGTAAAAACCTGTTATGAGTTAAATTCTAGGTAAAAGATAGGAAATAAATAGTCAATTCACTGTGATAAATGAATTGCCAGATCTTTTAGACATCAAAATAAAGATCTTTTGCTTACTGAAGAAGACAGAAAATATTATAATGATTCTCATTTTGCCTATATTGGCTACTGCATTTTTACCTTGACTCATGTTTCTGGGTAGAGTTAATTGTTTGAGGAAAGAAAAGAACAGAAAACATTAATTACGTACCTTTTTCCTGGCATTCTTCTGTATCTTCCTTGCCTTCTCTAAAGCACTTGAATACCCAGCAGTGGGTTAGGGTGAACTGGATGAAAGAATTTAATGAGGACGTTAGAAGTTTAATTTTGATGTTTGGTTTTTAATGTTTGTGATTTTAATAGATTTATGTTATGTTGTTTTTACTGATGTTGTTTTAATTATTGATTGGGAGCCTTCCAGAGTCTCTTCATTAAATAGGACAGCTATATAAATGCCTTAAATAAATAATTTTAAATTATTATTTATGGTGAGCTTTTTCACTGTGAAAGTTAAAGGAATCCTTCCTTTCTGACAACAGCCAACTTTGTGTTTGTAGTTGTACCAAGTGCCAATTTATCAGTCAGATTCTTTTTTTCAAGCTGTCATAAAATCAGAATCATTGTTATCCATTAAACCCAATAAGGGTTTACTTAACAGTAGACAAATGTTAGCTTTCAATGGAAGCCCTTTCTCTTACAAAAATATCAAAAATAGGGAGCCCATCCCTAGTAAAATATCTGGCCAAAACAGTAGTCTTAATACATACAGCTCTATCTTTAATATTATGGATTTGTAGAAATGCAATATCACATAGAATGCAATGTTTTTCACCCACTGGCTATATTCGCATTCCTAAAAGATGGATTTACATTTTTTCTATCCGTTACTTAGCATATATGGTGGTCAAGATGTTACAAAGACTAAAAGACAGATGTGGTACTTTTCATGACCTATACATTCTAAAGTTTTTCTGTTCAACTAACATTGCATTCCAAATCTAACTATGCATTGGTCCTGACATATACATACTTAATGGTGCTGCCTGAAACAATTTGCTTTGCCCTCTGCATGCATGATTTTCTTGTAGCAATTATGCTCCTAGAACCTCACATCCTATTAGTTTAATTCAGTTGCTACCAAGTATATGCATGCCTGAACCAACATCTATATCCTGGCTTTACATGAGAATTAACTGCCTTCTACAAAATATGCAATCTATCAGTGGAAAATCATTCCTTTCTAGAATGAAATGGGAAAATAATGGCTTGCATTAATGTAGTCATTCAGAAAAAGAAAAGAATAGACAGTGTCCCAAGGCACATTGCAGCCATTCAAAAAAACAATAGCAGTTTCATGTAAAGCATATTAAAGTTGCTATACTTCATTTCAATAAATTTGTTTTTAATTCCTACTTCATTTTGTTTAGCTGTTATAGATTATTGTTTTGAGCTATGCCTGCAGCTTTTCACCAAAACAACATGCTAAAAGTACTATTTCATGTTACTAATGAAGATATTGACATCTTTCAATAAAGCAAGAAATGTAGTCACTTTGGCTTCATCCCAGAGAATCTCATAAAACCTACTAAGTAATCCTGAATATCAGGTCCTACATATGCTTTTCTGGCAAAAAATGATGGATAGCATATATTTGGGAAACTGGGTTTGATTCTGTCTTTCCTTCCTTCCTTCCTTCCTTCCTTCCTTCCTTCCTTCCTTCCTTCCTTCCTTCCTTCCTTCACTC
>JANHFT010000042.1:4003-16113 GCA_032467955.1 Pseudoxenodon macrops | reverse complement strand
GAGCAGAGTTTTGTTCTACTCCGCAGGCATGCGCCCAAGACATGATATTTATCTCTACGTTTACTAGGAACAATTGTTCTGGCCAGATTCACTGATCTGAATATGACTGTGCCATTTACAGAAATGAAGATATATTTTAGACTGCCTCAGCCATAGCTAAATAAATGGCCATAAATTGCTAGTGTGGAAATGGGGAGACCCTCCCCAATGGAATGTTAATGTGAAAGTTGTTTAAAAACAACTCTGGAATTTATTTATGCCATTAGGTCTTGGCAGGAAATCCAAAGAAAGGATTTGCAATTTGCGTTTACCTTTTTCTTGTAAATATAGCCCTGCCTGACAGAAAGAACCAGCAAAGACTGAATTAAATCAACACGTCTAACTCCTCTTAGCAGACCGCATCATTTCATAAGCCTTATTCACAGAAAGCAAAGGACAATTTAAATGTCATTAGTACTGCCAGCTTCGATTGTCCTCATTAGTATAGTGTTCTCCACCCTGGCAATTTTAAGGTATGTGGATTCCATCATGGTTGGCTGGGAAATTTTGGGATTTAAAGTCCACATATCTTTAACATTGCCAAGGTAGAGAAACACTGGTGGAGAAGAGTGAGGAAAGCAGAAGTTCTTACCTGCCACTGATATTCTTCCAGTGGGCTATGGCTCTTCCCTAGTTCATCAGAAACTTTCAAAGTTTTGATTTTTTTTTTTAGTGAAAGTTTGGTCCCTTTGCATATTTGCATATACACCCAGGCGTGATACATCAGTATCCTTAATGTTTCACACTCTTACATGTGTGGAATCTGACAGGAACCACTGGACCATGGAAGACTAATGTGAGTATAAGAACGAGTTCCTTGAATTGCACTTAAAGAAGCTCAATGATATAGAAGTAACCAGTTCTTTACTGCCAACTCAGTATTAACAAATATGATCAATTTGCTTCTTACCTAGAAAATATCAGTTCTCATAAAGTTAGAGGAAATGGTTGCTCTCACAAAGGAAGATGGAGGACAGGCAGCAAAAAGAGACAGCACTCTGCAACACAGAGCTCATCCAAGCCATTGAAGCAGCAGAAAATGGAAGATTATACCACTAACAGACACTCTGTTCCAGTAAGTAACTTATCTGCAGCCGCTTTATCAGATAATTTATGTGACTCATTGGAATGGGACTTACAAACTAAACCTGAAAGCAAACAGCATGTAGAACTTTCCTCCTCTCTCTCAGAGAATGGTTCCCCTTCTTTGTATCTCAGCAGCAACCTTCCTTGCACAGGAGGGAGATGTAATAAATTTAAAGGGGGAAAATGTGACAGATTTCCTCTCTAGGCAATACAGCTCAAACTGTAAACTCAATCTATGGACTTTTATCAACTGTCATAAATAAGGTTGACTGCCTGAAAGAATCTTTTGCAAAGTTTGTTGGGAGCCACCCAAATACTGCAGAAGGACTTGAGAGGGCAACCAGGGATAGATATGGGATGGCTAATTCAGAAAATTAAACTAGAGAAGGTCCTTGTCTTCCATCCAAAATTGTGAACACTCATAAAGAAAACACTCAATCAGGTAAAGGCCTAAGAGATGACCAATATAACTACAGTCTGCAGACTAACCAGGTTACCTTGCAAGTTTACAACAACAGAGTGAGTAGAGTTGGAGTGATAGAGAAGCTGTTAGGCTGTCCCTGAGCCAGCTGCTGTGCTGTGAATTCACTCTGATAGATCTACTACACACAGAGTGGCTGCCAGCGAGAAGGCAATGTATGAGAATTCTCCTGTCGTTCAAGCAGCCCACAATTCCCTCTATGCTTTTTAGAATGAAGCCCTTTCTAAGCAACTTTTCAATATTTCCAATACGGGTCTTTTGCTCAGACAAAGTGTGCCCACTCCTGAAATAGCGGCACCAAGAGGGAACTATTGCTTTAAATCCAGGCTGCAACAGCCCTCAGGCTGCTAAACTTGAGGCTGCTGCAGATGAATTGATCCTGAGAAGGCAAAGGAGCAATATGCAAACTGTGTTACCTACAGCTGCAGAAACTGCAGAGGATGTGCCAGAAGAAATATTGATTGACCTATTCAGTGTATTGTCGGAACATGAGCAAGTTAATATTATTCAAAGATTGGATGATCTAAAAGAGGCTCTGACAACAACTCAATCTACAGTAAATCCTCTATTTAATTTGGCTCCACAAATCACCCAACCTTCTGATAATATATTTAACCAACAATCTGCCTTTACCTCAATAGTAAAAAAAGGTAGTGTCACACAGGCTAACAGTGGGGTAACTGCACTGATTGACCAAGACTCCGAGAAACAGCTGAAAGACAAAGGGCTGCATCACATAGTGCCCCCTAAACCGACAAACACTAAGGATATAATCCAGCTTCCATCCTCATTTGACTTAGACATTTCCACAACATCTTCTCACAAGATGAATCGTCAGCTACATTCCTTCAAAAATGGACATAAATCTACAGTTGTAGATTTAAGCTGCCCATCTGAAAAAAAATTATTCTTGGAGAAAGGGCAGAGGCACACTGGCAATCAAGCTTTAGAGGAGCAACAAGAAGTTCTGCAACCATGAGGAGAAACATTGAATATGGGAAGCATAGATGATATCGACCTGGCTCCAACATCAAGTTGACATCCGGCATTTTTACCATCTAGCCAAGCAACCGAGACAGACCACCTTGCCCCCGGGAACCCCATACAGATGCTGATCTGGAACGTAGCTGGCTGAAAAGGGATGGTTGCTAGTGGACTAATTAGCTTTCTCCCTAGATTTGATGTAATAGCCTTTCAAGAAACCTGGTTAACCAAAGTGGACGAACCAGTACAACTGCCAGCCTTTCAGGCATGGGCCTCCCCAGCCCAAAAAACAAAAGGAGATCCTCTGGTGGGCTATGCATTCTTATAAAGCAAGAGTTGCAATGGCAGGGGGAGAAACTACCGTATATAACGAAGATAAGTATTTGTACTGCCTAGCTGTTAAATTTGCATATGAAGAGTTCAAGTTAATACTGGTAAATGTGTATATCCCTCCAAACACATCCTGGTATGATAACTCTGAATACTGGATGGGCTTGGAAGGTATCCTAGATAATATATCTATTTTGCACCCTCAGTCCTTAGTGGTATTACTAGGTGATTTGAACGCTAGGTTGGGTCCCTCTTTGTATGAGCTCATCCAGAAGAAGGAAGTCCCAGGGGAGTTTTTTGATAACTATCCTCAGTGGCTCTCGAAAGACAGTAAAAGTAATGCTGCTGGCCTCCTCCTAGTCTCTTTAATTTTTAAGGGTAATATCCAAATTCTGGGAGGTAAGGATAAGAATTACATGTATCTTTACACATACCCCTCGGCCAATTCAAGCAGTGTACTTGATCTTTTTTGTGCATCTAGAGATAAAGTTGACCTCTTTACAGAGGTCACACTACATCTTAGTGACAAGAGCAACCATCAGCATGTAAGCGTGACATTGTAAGGCCGCTCAGATTTAAGACCATATAACATGGCTCACCAAAAAGGTAGAAGTGGCCCAAAATAAAAGGTTAATTTGGGCCAAATTTGATACTAAGGCAATATTAGAATGCCAATCCAGTCATCTACTACTGACGATGTCAGCCTTCAATGCATTCTGAAATCTCTGTAATATTCTGAAGAAACAATTAAAAACTAAACCTGCTACAAAAAGAGCCCAAGTGGGTAGACCCTGCTGGTTTGATCCTGAATACCAGTGACTGAAAAAGAAATTAAAGGCAGCCAGGAAGCTCGGCCAGAGGAATCCTACTGCTCATATACAAGCTAAGATGTTGCACACAAGAAGGGAATATAAAAAAACTATGACATTAAAGAAAAAAAGTTTTGCCGTTTCAATCTGGTCAGAATTCGAGTTAGCTGCCAGAAGTCACAACTCAGTAATATTTTGGCACTCTGTAGCAGGTGTCCTGAAGGAATGGAAATTTGCTTTTGATATACCAATCTCTGGTGAGGACTGGGTGAATTATTACAAGTGTTTGTTTGCCTCCACGGAACTTGCAGAGAAACTGTCTCTAAGCAGTGATCTAGTAAATCCTAGAACTCCCCACCCCCTTTGCCACCAGTCTCTGAAAAGGAGATACAATCCAGTGAGGATTTTTTACCATCAGAATTATTCAAGAAATTTCCCAATTGGTGGGGCCCAGGATTGGCAGGTCTTTTTACACACGTAAATAACACCTGCCATATACCAGATGGGTGGAAAATGGCAATAGTTGTCCCCATATATAAAAAAGGAAATAAAAAGAACCCTAGTAATTATAGGCCTATTAGACTGATTGACATTGCAGCAAAAATATATGCTAGGTTCCTTTTGAACAATTTAAATCTGGGTAGATATGGTAAACAGAGAAGTACTATGGAGTAAACTGACATCTCTTAAAATAGAACCTAGACTGCTGGCTTTGATTAAAGCCCTTTACACAAGTACCTGTTTGAGGGTGCAGTATGGGGCTAATGGGACTCTTAACAGGATTCACACAAATAAAGGGGTAAGGCAAGGGTGTATCCTGGCCCCATTATTATTTAGTTTATCAATGACTTGTCAGGGTTAATGAAGGATCCCATGGTACACATGCCATTGATTCTAAATACACTGTAACAGCTTGCTTTACAGATTATATGATTTTATTATCATATCCACTAGTAGGATTATGTAGGCTATTAAGATTCAGTTCTTATTGCCAGGATAACTTCCTAATCATTAGTAAATCTAAATTGAAAAAAATGGTATTTGGAAAACATCATCAAAGACATAGGTGGCAATTAGATGGTGAACCATTTGAACAAGTTAACATCTTTGTATATTTAGACGTAACCTTTTCCAAGACTGGATCTTGGGCTTGCCATCATCAATGGAGTACACTTAGAGCAAATACCCATTTGAATTTACTGCTTAAACTAAAGAACCATGGTTACCCAGGGTCCCTAGCCCCATTAATTAAAGTATACAAAGCTAAGGTTACCCCTATGCTGTTGTATGGAGCAGAGGTTTGGGGTCTATATTCAACCACAGTCCCAGAACAAACACAGTCCCAGCATTTGAGACATTTTTTAGGTGTAGATCCAAGAACATCTGCTGCAGCAGTTAGAGCTGAATTGGGAATTCATGCAATTCATGCACTATCCAAACTAAGATCATATAACTACTGGTGCAAAGTCAATGAAATCGAGACTGATAGACTCCCCAAGTTATGTCTACTAGATTGTAACTAAAATTATAATCACAAATCTCCTGGTTCACCAAACTAACAAATTTTGTAAGAAGCTGTGGCCTACCAGGAGAACACTTAACAAAAAGAGCTGCCCAAAGAATTAAGGATATAGAAGCACAAAATGATACAGCTATCTTTAATAAGGTGGGTAACTTGAAATGGCTGAGCAAATACAAAATACTTTTCAAATAGACATCTATTTGAAGTTACAACTGCAAAACATCTTAGGGAAATATTTATGCAAGCGAGATTTGAACAGCTTGACACAATGGTCAGAAATGGGAGATTCCATTCTATACCCTACAATGAGCGTCTCTGCATTTGCAGAGTGGCAGAGGTAGAAGACCTGGCTCACATCCTATTTGACTTGCTTGTATAAGAGGGTGAGAGACAGGTACCTTGGTCCATATAGCAAATGAATGACCCATTGGGATCCCTATATAAAAACAACTTACTTTATGTGTGGCCAGAACCTGAAGGTAACATTTAACACAGCACAGTACTTAAACAAAATGGTTCAGTTGAGATCTGCATATGTGGGACTGATTGGGGTAAGATTGTAAGGGTGATACCGAAATATAATGTTATGTCATTTTTCTCTATTTTATAAATTTATGTATCAAATTATATTGTATCTTATCCTATAACTGTTGTATTTTACCATACTTTTATTTTAAATCGTTTGTATAAGATTTATTGGTGATATGTGTTTGCACTTTGTGCTTTGATATGGCCTATAGGCTGATCAATACATTTAAATAAAAGAGAACTGAGATAATCTCCATGGGCAACAGATAAGGTTGAGAAAGGAATGCCTGAAGAGCCCACCAATTAACTTAATTGGCCAATGTGACCTCTGATACTTGGGGATGGTGGTTATTTCCTAGTTTAATTATACTGAAACCACAGGAAAGATTTAGATTTGGCTTTCCATTGAAGGTGTGCTGATATGATGTACTCAAGAAGACCTTTGAGAAGGAGCCAAGTTTCAAAGTTCTGAGTTGCTTGAGTTCATTAGTTGGAACCTTGACAGCAGGTCACCATGTGACTGGATCTGTGTTTTTTATATCCATTTTTGTGGCGATCATTAAGCAACTGCCACAGGTTAAGTAAATGCCATGGTCATTAAGTGATGAAACTGGAAATAAATGCTGGTTTCCAGCAAAAAGGTGAATCGTACTCACCTGACGATGGGATGCTGCAAATGACCATATATGTGGGCAGTTACTAAGCAGCAAACATGCAGTCACATGACTGGGGCATCCATTGGAACTTTGGAATTGAGTCATAAGTTGCTTTTACAGAGGACTATCATAACTTTGAATAGTTGCTAAATGCCTGGTCATAAATTGAGGACTACCTGTACTTTGAAAAGTAATTAAGGGGAGGAGTTATACAGGAATCAGGAAAAGTACAATTAATTGGTACAGACCTAACAAATTAGCTGTTTGATTGGTCTGAGAACAATGTTTTATTGGTCTATATCTTTCCACGAATCCCTGCAAAGAGGATGGTGTCACTTGTTGCCAAAGGCATTCATGAAAATGTCCATGCTTTACTGTAAAAGAATTTTAAAAAGGATACTGTAAAAGCAACTGTTGCAGAGCAGTGTTTCCACAGAATAGTTGTAAAAGGGAAACCTGGTGTGTTTAACAAAACTGCAGACTCGGTTCTCATTGGATGACAGACTGAGCAACCCATGCCTGGATGCTATATCCACCCTAATGGAGAACTGCACCAAGTCAGACTGCAACTAAAAACCCCAAGATTTGGGAAAGAGAATCATTCTAAAATCCATTAATATTTTTTCCCCTTTTTTATGTGTTCGCTTTTTTTCATCTTAAAATTTGAGCAAAAGGGTATTATTTGCCGATCAGCTGACATTCGGGAATGTAATGTGTGTCCTCTTTCAGTAACTGGGAAACAAATAATGGAAATTGTTCCCTGTCATTACAGAGATAAATCTTGGATACAGGAGCAAGGAATGGGCTCTTTTTGGAGTGTGGCAAAAGGCTCTGATGAACCCCCAGTCTTTTTGGAAGTCCACTACCAAGGCAGCAGCAACAACCCCAAAGAAGCGCCATTGGTATTTGTTGGAAAGGGGATAACTTTTGATAGGTGAGCATCTTCTTAGGAGCATTTTTGGAGCAGAATTTAATTTCTCCCCTGTTCCCAGAATATGTGCTTTGAAAGTGCAAATGAATGCAATGCAAACTCTGTTGAAAGGGATTGTAGGAAAGATGGTTTTAGCTCATTCATCTTCCCAAGGTCATGTATTCTCTAGGGGAAGAAGCTTTCCAGTTCTGGTCTCATGTTTTAAAGGGAGGAAGCTGTGCAGCTTCAGATATGGATTACGGAAGGACCATTCAGGATTCATTGAATAATTGGGAAGTTTTTCCTTCTACCTGTATGTAAAGATACAAATGAATAAATCTCTTAAATGAAGAATCCGCTACAGAGATTATACTCTATCCTATCAATAAAAGAAATGCAAGGAGGCAGGGCTGTATTTTTTGAATGCTGAGGCTGTCTAAGAGTGAGGCTCTCATGGCCTGGGATGGGAGCTGGATAGGAGAAAATTCCTGAAATTGTGCTGGAAAAATGGGCTTCTGACAATGGATTCATTTTCAGAAATGGGGTGCATCATGAGTCTGGACAAAGGGAACTTTACAGGCACCCATTAGGCAATCATGGTGCTAAAGTATTTTTTACCATCAGATGGATTTTAATTGTCCAGTTTACCTACAATTTCAGCCTGTGGACTTCATTTAATTCTTCTCCAGTATTATTCCAGAAGATCTGAATTGAATGTTCCTCTCTGTTATAGAACATCCCTGTCAGATTTATAATAATAGTGCCATATTTTCCATGCCTTTTCATTTATTATAACAAAAAATTGTGGCTTGGCATCTGAGCAAAGTTTTCTCTTGATACTGAAAGTTTGGTGGTGTGTGGTGTGCAAAGAGACCAATCTTTGTGGCATCTCTTGTATTTTTTCCCAGCGGTGGCATTTCCATCAAGCCTTCAGCCAATATGGATGCCATGAGAGCAGATATGGGAGGAGCAGCCACCATTTTTTCTGCTATTGTCACAGCTGCGGAGTTGAAGTTACCCATTAATCTAATTGGTAAGTAGATTGGAGAAGAACAAATTCACAAAAGTTATTTCAATTGGAAAGAGATGTCAACAGACCTCCGATCAGCCCATCTTGATTCTCCAAGGTCTGTGGTACAGAAATTATCTCATGATTTGCTTCTTGGGCTGGAAATAGAACCAGCTAACCCTAAGAACTCAAACAAACCGAATTAGCTGCTGAAATTGAAGGATGGATTGTCTTGTCCCTCTGGCTTCTTCTCCAAAACAAAATCTGGTGATGTTGACTGGTGAGATTCCATCATCAAGAGTCTTCCAGTTCAGACATTTCAGTAGATGTTCCACTTTTGGGGTTTGCTACTTTGTAAGGATTCCCAGTTGCTCTATCTATTCCCTTCTCCCATGATGTTTTAGATGAGAAGATATCCTTTACCTAATTACCGGTGGTCCTGCTTAATAACCACTTTTGCCGAAAGCAAAATCTGAAGCTCGCTTTTGGGCAGTTCTACAATAAAGTCTATTGATATCTCTTTCCATGGGGCTTTGGGCTCTGCTACTGGCTGGAGAAGCCCAGGAGTTTTTCCTTGTTGCCTCTTGGCAGAGACACAAATGGGGTAGCTAGTCACATAGCTCTCTATGTCCTTTTTCAGTGATGGCCACCAAAATTGCCACTTGATTAGATGCAGGCCAAATTGCCCCGCCACTTTTGAATCATGGCTTTTTTGTAGAACCATTAATCATTGGCTTTGTGGAACATATAGTTTAGCTCCCACCCAAGCTAGACCATCTTTCATTGTACATTCTCCCTTGTACATTTTGGAACTACTCATCCTCCTCCAAGGCTGCCTTTAGGGTTCCCTTTAAAACATCACCTAGTTAGGTTTTCATTTTGGCTTGTGCCCAGGTGGTGACTGGGTCTGCCTGTTGCTTGGAGGGGATAACTGTTTTAATCACATACATCTTTGAACTATTGTATTGCAGCAGTTCACACACACCCTGGAAGGTACCTTAATGTGAAGTTGAATTGGTTAAAGTACTGGACCCAGTGAGCCTGTTTGGGGAATGGTCTCTGGGATTTTTTAAGGCTTCTAAATTTTTATGATCAGTCCATACTTCAAATGAGGATTTCTCTCCTTCTAGAAAATGCCTCCAAGTTAGGAGCATCCAGCACACTTCATAGGCTTCCTTCTCCCAGACTGACCACCTCTGCTCCATCTCATTTAGCTTTAAAAAAATATAGGCATAGGGCTGCAGAGCCCCTTGCTCATTTTCCTGTAAAAGCACTGTGCCCACTACGACATCACTGGCATCAACCTAAATGACGATGGGGATGTTGGAGTCTGGGTGTTTTAGCACCAGTTCTGCTGCGAACAAGCGCTTAAGCTTTTCAAACACAGCCTGACATTCCATAGTTCATTTAAGCAGATGGATAGATTTGTGTTTCCCTTCCCTTTTTGTCTAGCATAGGGGTTGGCAACCTGTGGCCCCAGAGCTGCATGCGACTCTTTGACCCCCTCTCCTGCGGCTCCCTGCCTACCCTGTTGTGCAACATGCTCTCTGCCCCAAGAAGGCACAGTGCCACGTGGCTGAAGTGCTCCTAGCATTTTCTCTGTACTGCCCGTGACCGGCTGCTTTTTGTGATTCTGTGTCCTTCGTGGGCAGCTTAGTGGCAGTCGTGATCCCCTTTGTGTCAGCTCAGGAAGAAAGGGAATGGGTAGGAGCAGCTGCCATTGCTGGATACAGGGACGGAAGAGCTGTGGCTTCCCTGCGCAACCTGGGCTACTCAAGGGGGCAGCCCGGGCTGTGCAGGGGGGAACCGGAGCTCTTCTGTCCCTGCATCTGGTGGTGGCAGCAGCTGCTCCTGCCTGTTCCCCTCCTTCCTGAGCCGACACGAAGAGGACCATGGCTGGCGCTGAGCTGCCTGCAAAAGATATTGCACATCCTGGGCTGCCCCCTGCGCAGCACAGGCTCTCCTGCACTGCGCAGTGTGGCCTGCTACTCACCTCACTGAGCAGTGGTGGCAGCAGGAGGAGTCACCATCCCCACCGCTGCCATTAGCCCAACACAGGAGGTTATCCCACTTGGGCGCGCACACACATGAGAGAAATGAGAGAGAGGATCACATCTGTCTATGATTTCTGCCCTTCGTTTGAGATCTGACAGAGTTGGTAGCTAGGTCAGCAACACAACTAGTAGAACTCAGAAAGCAGCATTTATTTATTTAACAAAGGAGGGAAGGGAGAGAAAGAGGAGGGAGGGAGGAGGAAAGAAGGAAGGAGAGAAAGGAGGAAGGAAGGAGAGAGGGAGAAAGGGAGGGATGGAGGAAGGAAGGGAGGGAGGAGAGAAAGAAGGGAGGGAGGAGGAAGGAAGGAGCAAAAGAAGGGAGGGAAGGAGGTAAAATCACAGGAGGGGGAAGGAAGGAAAATCAGAAGGCAGGAAGATAAAATCAGAGGAGGGGGAATGAAGGAAGGTGAAAGGTGGAAAGGAAGGAAGGTAAAATCAGAGGAGGGGGGAAGAAGGAAGGTGAAATCCAAGGAGGGGGAGAAGGAAGGAAGGTAAAATTAGAGGAGGGGGAAGGAAGGAAGGTGAAAGGCGAGGGGAAGGAAGGTAAAATCAGAGGAGGGGGGAACGAAGGTGAAATCAGAGGAGGGGGGAAAGGAAGAAAGGTGACCCCTTCTCATTGAAGACAATACTCCTTGGGGATCCGAGAGTCACCCTGGGATTGACAGTCCTAACACAAGGTTCCTTTCCATTCCAGGAGCTACAATGAAGCGCAGAGTCTCCGTGTGCTTGCCTATCCTCATCTCTCTTGGTTCAGTAACAAATGTTGCTGCCCCTCTGCTACTGAGCCATCCAGCTAGCAAAAAGCTATGGGCATTTTAAGCTGTTTGTGTCTCACACCCAGTTTCTTAACCAGGGCAGGGTTGATCAGGCATCTGGTGCACCCCGTCTAGTAGGGCTACTAGGCTCCCTTTTCGGCCCAAAGATTAAACCACCAGTTCTATCGAGATGGTCACTGGGTTGACCAGGCAACTTACCAAGGGATCATGTTGTAGTTTGACTCAATTTCCACCGGACTGCCCACTGGGTTAGTCAGAGTTCTCCCACCCTCTTTGGAGGACTCTACGACTTCCACTCTCTTCAGGATGGTTTCACGGGCTCACTGTTGTGGTTTTATTGGTTTTTGAGCAAGACCCAGAGTTGCCTTCTGGGCTGGGCATGTAGATCGGCAGTCAGCAGCTAGGTGCCCCTCTTTCCCACACCAGAAGCAGCTAGTGCGGGGGTCGGCAACCCGTGGCTCTGGAGCCGCATGCGGCTCTTTGGGCTCTCTCCTGTGGCTTCCTGCCCCATCGTTCGCCCCTCAGCCTCCCTTCCCTTCTCTCTCTCAGAAGGCCAGAGCTGAGCCAAGCCAGTAGGCTTGGAATGATTGCCAGCGGCGGTGTAGGCTTCCCTTCGGGCGAGCCTCCTCCTCCTACCAGCGACATCCTGGCTGGCTGGGGCCGGGCCGGGAGGGTGCGCACCGTACAGGGAGATAAAGCACAGCAAAGGCACGGGCGGCCGCTCACTTAAGGAGGGCCTTTCTTAATAGGACGCAAAAGCTTCTCTCCTGCACTAAGCCTCTGGCTATCGCCTTGCCATGTCATTCCCCCCACCCCCCGCAGCTCTTCAGCTGAGTGTGGAGGGTGCAAGATCAAGCCTGTAGTGGCAGGAAGTGATGGCTGCCTTACGCGCAAATATGGCCCAAAGTACACAGCCGCTTCGCTCC
>JANHFT010000039.1:262946-284707 GCA_032467955.1 Pseudoxenodon macrops | reverse complement strand
CTTCCAAGAGGCAAGATGGGTTGAAAAATTGGTTAATAATTATAAGACAATATGTCCAAATGTGTTCTTTTCTAAGCTACTGTAGAAGACCTCAGTGCTTCGGCTTTCACACCCTTTTACCTTCCTTCTGAATGTAAGCTTTTATACTGACAGGGTGACAGCCGGCATTAGCAGTACAGTACTTAATATTCAGAGTTTGAAATGCAGTCTGTATTGAATGAATGGAGCGGAGGTTCATCCTAATCACGTCTACTTTAGTATGGCAACTTCTATTAAAGGGTCCCTCTAATACAGATAGAATTTTTATTAGAGCACATTTAGCAGAAGAAACATCCTGGCACCTGCAACTGAATTGCCATTCAAGAACAGTCACTACTTTGTAGTTCCTCATGTTTTATGTGTGCTGGCAATGTACCCAATAAGAAGTGGTTTATTTTGAAGGACACTGTTTTTTTAGTATTGCAGTAAATCTTCTCTGTATGTAGGATTAGTTTGATGACTCATTAGTGTAAATTACATTAATTTATGTTTGGGAGTGCAGAAGCAGAAAAATGAAATTACAGACATCATTAATACTGATTCTGAAGCTTGACTAACATATACTGTTCCTCTCATTTTAATACTTTTAGCACATTCTGTCTCAAAGTAGCTATTGCTGTGGTGATTCTCAAAAATCCAGAAGTAACGATTTGTTTATGTCTCATTAGTTATTTGAGGTATGATTCAGGGGTGGGTTGTAACTTACCTCGCCGTCGGTTCGTTTCCTCCCGTGCTGCGTGGGCACGCCGCGTGGTATAGTATAAGTATATTAAGTATAGTATAAGTATATTAAGTATAGCATTAGTATATTAAGTATAGTACTTAATATTCAGAGTTTGAAATGCAGTCTGTATTGAATGGAGCGGAGGTTCACCCTAATCACATCTACTTTAGTATGGCAACTTCTATTAAAGGGCAACTTTCTATTAAACTTCTATGAAAATTCTATTAAATAGAATTTTTATTAGAGCACATTTAGCAGAAGAAACATCCTGGCACCTGCAACTGAATTGCCATGCAAGAACAGTCACTATTCCTCATGTTTTATGTTTGCTGGCAATGTACCCAATAAGAAGTTGTTTATTTTGAAGGATACTGTTTTTTTAGTATTGCATGGGTGTGCCGCATGGGTGCGCCGCATGGGTGCCCATGTGCTTTGCGCATGCATGCACAGTGCAAAAAAAATTACAAAAAAATTACAAAAAAAAGGCCAAAAGCAAAATAGCAACGCATGTGCCATGCTGGAAACTCAGCTTCTGCGCATGTGCAGAAGAAAAATCCCAGGAAAATGTTTTTTAAAAATTTCAAAATAAATAAATAAATAAAAAGGTGGTGGCATCCACGGACCAGAACCGGTTCAGTGACATCACCATGATGTCACCAGCGGCTTACTATCTACTGTATAGAACTGTTCCAAACCGGTGGAAACCCACCTCTGGTATGATTTCCAGTACATTTAATGTGTATCTGATTGCCAGTGTCAAATAGCATAACACTTCAGCATTTTAGACTTTTAACAAATTAACACCCAAAGATGCCCATAATGCTACATACAGTCTTCCAGTTTTAATATATTAGAAAATAAGATGAAGTAAGATGACGAATATATATTTAAACAAACTGAGCATTCAGGTAAAAGAGATGCCAATCCTGAGCCCACTTCTAACTTTTCTTCCCTCCAAAGCAAGACCTCCCCTTTTTGGCGATTGTAATAGATTCAATTTGTTCCCCAAAACAAGACCATCCAAATATTCCTCTTACTTTGGTCAGTTGTTACTTCTCACAATTTGTTTAAGATGTCTGTGTTCCCCACAAGAAACAATTGGCATTCTCATCTGGAAGTAATATGTTGGGGAAGACTATGACTGTTTGTATACTGGATTCTACACTTGCCATGGATAGGCAATCTGGTTTTAATAAAACATATTTTCTATGACTTGAAGCTCCAAAGTATCCTGGATCATTAAACCTTCTTGAAAACTTACTGAATATTTTTTTATGTAACAGATTGGAAAATTATATATCTGGGAAGTAATCATACACACATATTCAAGAGTAATTATGTCACATTTGTCTTGTCTTATCTACTTATTTGATGAAGTCTGTGATTTAAAGTATATCCAACATGCCACAAGCCAAAAGTAACCATTGACTGGAAAACCTTGCATCTTAGTTTAATATATGAAATGCTTTTGACACAAACAAAACCCCCAAAATATGGTAAATATTCTGGAAAAATGGAAATCAACATCAGGTCTAAAAGATGGGTTAAGCTGAAGTCCAAAAAGGGAGTGAGAGAAATTATAATTGTTTAGTTCTGCAATGTACTGTCCAGCAGAAAAAAAGACATTTGCTACAATATCTTTGGGAATGAGGGGAAAAAAATATGTCCCACGCTAACAGCATCTTCCATTATTTCAAAACACAATTTGCATCAAACCCTACATCAAAAAGAGGAAAACCAGGCCCTATTCACCTGCATCCAGTGGTAAAATTCAATTTTTTACTACTGGTTTTGTGGGCGTGGCTTGGTGGGCATGGTGTGGCTTGGTGGGCGTGGCAGGGGAAGGATACCGCAAAATCCCCATTCCCACCCCACTCTGGCGCCAGCCAGAGGTGGTATTTGCCAGTTCTCCAAACTACTCAAAATTTCTGCTACCAGTACTCCAGAACCTGTCAGAACCTGCTGGATTTCACCCCTGCCTGCGTCCTATATTTCTTTCAGAAAGAAAAAAAGTACCAGAAACCCAAGCAATGATACAATGTTCTTATGATATTAGCTCCTTTTTCCAACTCTGCAGACTGTTAAATATTTAAGCAGGAATATTCCTTTTTCTATTTAAGTAGCATTGATTGGCAGTTTTAATGCAAGGACATTTCAAAGTACATTGTTCATCTAGTAGCATATTTACGTAAGTGAGCACCTGCCTGCATTCCTAAGTCTGGAGTCCAAAAATAAAGCCAAATGGTAGTCAAATCTTGCCCTTCATGTGTGCTGAGAGGAAACAGTGCTAAACTCACCCTTCAATAAAATTGAACCTTCCCAAGCCCATTAACATTGCTTTAGCTCAACCACATATACATTTATTTGAGAGAGAGAAAAAGCCTCAGTAAATTAAAGGCTTAATCTCAGGAACAAAGCACAGGATCAAAATTCCAGCAAGAAACACCTTAGATCAATATCATACTCTCCCTATCAGTTCTGTCACCTGTGTGACACACCCTGAGTAAATATAAAACATTTTACCTTACTCAGGTGTGCATGACCAGTGCATGCTAGGAGCCGTAGTTTTTTCTCACAAAGAATGTCAACCTGTGGGAACTGCCGAACTACATTACCCAGAATGCTTTGTCATAAAAGGTATGAGGAACCAACCCATGACCTACCTGAGTGCCGGCCACAGTTTCCCCTAGCAACAAAAAAGATAATGAAGACTCCTCCCTGTATCAGCAATTCAAAGTATTGGTTTCGGTTAGCAGGAGGTTGCCTTTGGTATAAGGTCGGTTCGGTTAAACTGCCTGAAAGAGGTTGGTAGAATGAATTAAAGTATCGCGTCTACTTCTCTGGCCCATTTCTCTGCAAGAAACAAATGTTGGATTTCAGGAGTGGGGATAATTATTCTTCCATAAGGAGAAGGAAAGAGAGCTTTTTTATTCTTGTGTTTAAAACTTCAGCCTCAGTAAAACAAAATATATCTGGCGAACTAGGTGATATTGGGATCGTTATCTCCAATTTATCTGTTATTGTAATAGAAAAAAATCTCCAACAAAACAATTTAGATGGAAAATAATTTGTATTGAGTTCGTGCTATATTTTGGAATCTATCTCCTCGTATATAAGCGTCACATCTCAGTCTCTTGTTATCCAGTGCAGTTAAGTAGGAGGAAGTTTGTCTTTTATTTAATCTGGATTTGAATCATAAACCTGCTTTAATCTAAAGAATCTTGGAATTCCTAGACAAGGCATAGTTTCCTAAAATGCTTGGAAGTTGTTCCCACTCATTTCATCGCTGCTTGCTTCTAAATTAGGATAGAAAGATTTATAACTGCTGGCTACAGTTAAAATGTTTATTTCCAAAGTATGTTTTACTGACAAAACATAATTTATTTTTAATGTGAATAGGATTGTGTTCATATTTATCAATAAAGAATTCAAATTACTGGCAGGGAAGAGTGTGAGGAAGAGAAGGAAAGTACATTTACATTCGTATCAGATTTCTATGAAAGCAAGTTAAACTGATTACAGTGATACTTACAATAGTTTTTAAAGTCTTTATAGTGTGTGCTTATATTCTTTGACAGCATCCTGCAATTGATAAGGATACTCTAAAGTGTATATGTTTAAGATTACAACAAAACTATGTCTTTAGTTTCTTATTGAAATGAACAGCATTTACAGTAGGTACTGTTGACTTATTAGAGTGTTATCAGTTTTTGTTAAATAACTTGCACTCCTGCTTTTAAGTTTTTAAAAATTATTTAATCAAATTATATGGCTGCCCATCTCGTAACCGTGACTCTGGATTTATTTTAGGTTTATACAATCGAACAATATTAAATGTGCATTGTGGCACCTGATTTCTAAAGCTTTCTAAAGTAAAAAAGAATTGCTCAGTGATCCTAGCAGATACCTGGCATTTTACATAAAGAACAATTAACAATTTTTAACTGTTCTTCACAATTAGAGTACAAAGTGTTCCAAAAGCTATTGTAGGTGGGGGGTTTTTTGGTCAATTATTGATTGGCAACATTAAAGACTACACGTATTATGTTTGACCTGTTATCAAATGGATTTGTTGAAACATAATTTTGAAGATCTACCTTCACTTGAGATTCAGGATCTTCAACCTCTTAGGGCTGGTTTTGCATACCTGCAATTTTGACAGAGTATTAACAAATATAGTTATTGGGACAAAATGGCTCCCATAAGACTGAAACTTGTTACAAGATGCAATTTTATCAAAATGCTTCCTCTACTTTCCCCTTCCTGAAGATGTACTCTGCTCACATTTGTTGTTTTTTTCCTGAGCAGATGGGCATCCTTTCAGGTATAGCATCTGATTGTTATTTTGGGATTTTGGAAACATTTAGCATAGATAAGGTATCCGTTAATAGATAAACAGTTTCTTGCTATTTACATTAGGTGACTAAGAAGTGATAGCTATCTTTTGTATATGCTTAGATACGAGTGGTAATTTTAATCAGGTAACAATCTGAATACAAGACAGTGGGATTTATCAGTTTTTCCAAATTTATATTTGAGACACAAAAAATTTTGTGAGCGAGAATTTCACTTTCTTAGTGGATTTCTTCCAAAATTAAACTGTTGCCGATAGAACACTTTCTCAGGGCTCTGAACTCACAGATATGTTTATTATGGTGCATGCAAAATAGAGGGGAGAACTTTGGGTAGTCTAATTAATTCAGCCTGTATTATCACTGTTGGACACAATATTATTTAGTTATTGTTACATAATAATGTTGCTTATTTTGCAAAGTTTTCTTTTAGGTAGAAGCAAATCTCAGTGTTTTTGTTTGTTAATTGAGGTTTTCTACTTTATTCCTTAGGATATTTTCTTTTTGTCTTTTTTATATTAACTGCTTCAGAATAGCCCTTGCCAAGTTTCAGGAATATTGGCTGACCTAGTGTTACAAAGCTGCACTCTTCACAGCTGCAGAGCTGTTGAGAAACTTGTTTCATAGCTATTGAGTAAACTTCTACTTGAATGCTGGGCTGCTACCAACAGGTTGGGTAGCTTTTACTGTTTTTTGAAATATTTAGGTTCCATTTTCCAGTCTATGCAGGTGGAAAAACGGGAGGACCAATGATAACAAGGAGGAGGTCCTGATTCTCTGAAGTGCAGGCTTGGAGGATTGTGATTGGGGGACAGAGAAAAAGAACAAGTCATTAAAGAAGGGCACGAGGTCATAAAAAGGGGAGAAAAATTAACTGGCAAAGCCGGTCTGTTGGATAATCAGGTGATTAAAATTGTGGCAATAAAGGAGTGTACAGCAAGGGCACACAAGAATTCACAGCCGTTTGAAGATACCTATCTGCCTCTAGAAGTGGAGGGGAAGCCCTAGAAAGGTAATGCTTCTGACTCTCTTCTCTAATTTGCAGAGTGTTATTCATGAATAAGTTAAAATGATTGTGAGATTTCTCTCTGTTTGGTCTGTTTTATTTGTCCTCTTGACTTTCTGCCTTGCCAGAGGCGCTGGACAGGAAAGAACAATAGTTTGTTAAGGTAAAGAAGCTGTTGTTGCTGCTGGTGGTAGTGTAGGGGTAGGTGGGGAAACAGTTACATTTGAGTTTTAAAGATGAATAGCCTGGATTTTACAATAAAGACATGCCGTTGGACTAATTTCCATCCCCTTCTTTGTTATTTGCTCTAGCCAGGATGCCTTTCCTTGCAGTTCTTATTATTTAACCCAGCTGTCTCTCCTTTATGAAGGCATAGCGGATGTCTCTTCTTGGGAGTTACGCTCTTCATTCAGAGATACTGTTAGTACTTAAAGCCGTGTTTTGAACTTTGTTTTGATAGACCTATTTCAATCATTGCTTCTCACAGCTAAGAATATTCATGGCATGGCTTCCTAATAGGGGGCTATTTTCCTGGTATCGTCCCTTACCTATGAGACGATTTAATCAAAGTGATTTTTTAAAAAAATTATAAGATGCCTAATTTATAAAGAACATTGTTACGGTTTCTGAAATTCTGTCCACTGTCAGATATCACCACTTTTCTGCAGAGTTCCTGGGACTGTGGACTGTGGCTGGCTGACTTCTCTCTGCTTTTGCTTGCCTCTTTCCTTTCCTCCTCTATGAAGTCTATTTTATTGGGTGCAGAGAGTTTCAGAAATCCAAATCCTGTCTGACCTCCACAAGCCAATTACTATACTCAAGCGCAGAGTGAACAAGGCCTTTGTGGAGAATGCCTAGAGCTGTCTCTTCTCGGGATAGGCTGGAGAGTCTATTTTCCACTCAGTACAGTGCTCATTACAGACAGAGCTGATTGAATAGATCCAGTGTTTGTTTCCTAACACACTGTGCTTTTATTTGTTAGGCCATTCGTTTATATATATTTTTTGTTTCCCATTTCTTGTATTGCTGCTAGCTTTCTAGAAAGATTGTTGTAAGTTTGAAAAAGGAAAAACACAGGTAGTTCTTGACTTACAACAGTTCATTTAGTGTCAATTCGTTGATACACTGGCACTGAAAAAAATGACTTATGACTGTTTTCACACAACCATTGCAGCATCCCCATGGTCACATGATCAAAATTCAGGCGCTTAGCAACTGACGCATATTTACTGGTATGACGGTTGCAGTGTCCTGGGATCATGGGATCAGCTTTGGAGATCTTCTAACAAGCAAAGTTAACGGGGAAGCCAGATTCGTTTAACATCCGTGTTACTAACTTAACACCTGTAGTGATTCATTTAACAATTGTGGCAAGAAAAGTTGTAAAATGAGGCAAATTGTCTGGCTTAGCAACAGAAATGTGGGGCTCAATTGCGGTCATAAGTCGAGGACTACCTGTACTTATATTTGCAATTAATCAAAGGTGGCCATATGGCTTTAGTAGTAGTTCCACTGTAGTATAGACTATTGTATATGTCTTGATCACATTCATGTGTCAGACTTCAGGTATTCTTGCCATGAGGTCAGGAGCAGGTATCAATGCAGTGCTGTAGAGGTGGGTAACTACCATATGTACATTTGACCAGTAGTGGGTTGCAAATAACGTTGCTACCGGTTCACTCATGCATGTATGTGCAATGCTTCTGCGGATGCACAGAAGCATCTGGGTGGGTGGGCGGAGCCTCCTGCCGCCCCCATTACCGGTTCACCCGATCCGGACTGAACCGTCAGCAACTCACCGCTGCATTTGACCCTGCTGTAATATGACATAGGGTTTTATATCTTTTAATCCAGGCACACCGTAAAGCAGGTTTTGTAACTTTCCACTTTATTATTTTTTAACAAGCGGATTTGAAAATATATAAATTGGCCTTGTTGGGATTAGAATCTAGCCTGCCACTAAAAGAGCCAATTTGGTTTAAGCACCAAGCTAGAAAGCAAAGAGACAGTGAGTTCCAGTCCCGCCTTAGCCATGAAAGCTTTTTGGGTGACTCTCTCTCTCTCTCAGCCCAACCCTATTCTTAAGCAAAAAGCTATTTGTGTACTTTGCAAAATGAAAGTAATGTAGGGGACTGTGTAAAATAAAGTCAATGCATACAAGGCTTAACAATGAACGAGGTATTTTTTTACAATGAATTCTTCTGTTGGGTGGTCATCTAGAAAAACCTGCTTATCATGCAAACTCACACAATTACATTACAGAATTGCTAGGATTTTGCAGTACAGATGAATTATATTTAATACAAAAATACTGGCTCAGTTTGGTTGCTTCTAATGTGTTCATCAGCTGGGAAATGTATGGCAGCATGAACAGGGGAAGAGATTGATTGCTTTCTATTCTCCATTTTCAGAGCAACCTTTCTCAATTGAGATGTCTTTCAGACATGTTGACTATAGACTATGGAAGTCTCCTTATCTGGAAAATGCCTAGACTGGGGAAGGGTGATGCAGAGTAATTATCTCCTTTTTCCTCATTTGAAATCAATACGTAGCTTCCACCTTCATTTGAACCAGCATTATTATGAGATTAAATTGTGTTCCAAATTCTGATATACAGTGAATATACACCTATAGATGTGAATACGAAGAAGGGGAGAAATTCTGGCTTGCCTTAAACGAAGACATGTGGAATGGAATCGATCAGAGGTGAGTTCTAAATCTTCTTACTGCCGGTTTGCTCAGGGGCGCACTGTGGCTGCGTGTGCGCTTTGCGTAGTGCTTAAAAAAAAGCTTCTGCACATGCGCAGAAGCAAAATCCAAGAGGGCACCGCCAACTGGCTCGGGAGCGTGGCAGGCCCAAGTCGCTAATGGTTCAAACCAAACTGTGCCGCCAAGTTACTAACGGTTCGGTAGAACCGGACCAAACCGTTAGGAACCCACCTCTGGAATCGATCTGCTCAAAGGCAGCTAGCTGCCCTTAAGTCTTGTAGTGCCGAACCATCAAGTGTCAATTTGTGTGTATCATCCTTACATATCAGATCACAAAAGAAAATTCTGGAAGATTGTTTGTGTTGCCGTTCAGTATCAACATAAAATCAGAGTTCTGTACTTGAAGTACTTGCTGTTACTTTTTTACAAGAAGATATTTGGCATGGCAGTCATTCATCTCAATTTATTGCAGCCAATTAAAAAAAGAATAAAGGAAATAATTGATTTTCCTTTCCAGGCTTATTTTTTATGATGTGAGAATGCACAATGTAAACTCTCTTCACAGAATATTCCATCTGTAAACTTAAATTTGCAGTACAGGAAGTCCTTGACTTCAAAGGTGAGATTCACTTACCTTCCCTACTGGTTTGCAAATGTGCATGCACACAGCCTTCTGTGCATGCGCAGAGTTTGTGCGTTACGTCCAGGCAGGTAGGCGGAACCTCCCACAGTCGCCGTCACTACCGCTTCGTACGATCCGGAGAGAATTGGCTGAATCCCACCACTGCCAATTGAGTCCAAAATTTATGTTGCTAATTGAGACATTTGTTAAGTGAGTTTGGCCCCATTTTATGACCTTTCGTGCCACATTTGTTAAGTGAGTCATTGCAGATGTTAAGTTAGTAACACGGTTATTAAGCGAATCTGGCTTCCCGTTACCTTTGTTTGTATAAAGGTGAAAAAGAGGATCTCATAACCCCAGGGCATTGCAGCCATCATAAAGATGAGTTAGTTGCCAAGCATCTGAATTTTGATCATGTGACCATGGGGATGCGGCAACATTCGTAATTGTGAAAAACGGTCATAAGTCACTTTTTTCACTGCTGTTGTAACTGTGAACGGTCACTAAATGAACTGTTGTAAAGTCGAGGACTACTTGAATATTTGCTGATGTACAGGGCTTCTTAGTCATGGATAAATGTTACTTTTTGTTGGGCAGCCAACAAATGCGGTCTTGTTCACTGATGGAAAAATTGGGTTGTTGCCCAGCGTAGTGGATGTTTGGGCCTTGTGACCTATTGGAGACGATACTAAGTGACAAAAGAAAGCTGTCATTGTTGACACAAAAACATCCCCTCAGGGAGAAGAAGAATGGGAAGGAATTTCAAGGGGGAAGTGTGGAGAGAGTCAATCCAACTTCTGTCGCTTAAAGCGGCCAGTTCAGCCTACCTAACTGTAGGGCTGGGCTTGTGAGATAAAGTAACCTTGCTTTCATTTGCTTTTGTATGGAGGCTGTAGCCACATTGCTCACAAGACCATTTCTCTATTCTTTGAGCTATCTAGGGAACTGAAGGTTAACCGAGGGTTCTTTCCAATTACACATCTCTCTTTCTCTCTTCCTCTCTCCCCTACCTGTCTACTTAAGCTACCTCTGTCATTAATTGCTTTGGGCTCTGACCTTATAGTTCAGTTACTTGGAGGAATGTTTCAGAAATTGGCAGAACTTGTATTGACAGTGAAAAGTGTCATGAAAGAAGATTTAGAAAGAGTAGCTAGTTTAAAATGCAGCTACTAAAGTACTGACCCGGCACATTTCAAGGAGCTTTGTGCTATTTATATTAGCTGTCCATTTCCTGGGCCCAATTTGAAATCTAACTGTAACCGTAATAATGTGTTTAGACCAGGTTATCTGAAGGACTATCTACATCCATGTGAACAAATCTAGGTATTAAGATTAGCTGTGCAAAGTCGTTTGTTGTTCTGTTAGTCATTGGTGAAAAGGAAGCTAGTAAATACTAAAAATAGGAGCTTCTCAGTAATAATCTAACACTCCAGGCAGAGGTGGGTTCCTACCGGTTCTATCTGGTTCTATGGAGTAGGGAGTAACTTCGTGGTGCCATCATGGAGCCGGTTCTGTCGGTGGCTCCGTTGACACTGCCATCTTGGATTTTGCTTCTGCGCATGTGCAGAAGCTAATTTTTGCTTCTGCGCATGCGCAGAAACTAGTTTTTGACTGCTGTGTGTGTGCTCACTTGCACGCTTGCCGTGTGCGCTCGATGCGCAACCCTGAGCGAACCGGTAGTAAGAAGATTCAGAACCCACCTCTGACTCCAGGAGGTAATTTTCTCATCATGAAGTCAACATTTTTGTATCCCATGAGGCCTTTTCTAGATTGTCTTCTAGGACCAGATTGAATTCATCACCCAAAGAGTGCCTGGGCTAAAAGGTGCTGTCAACAGCAATAATTGGGCCGATAAAATAAGGTCTATAAAGCTTATCCCTGAACTGCTACTCTAAAAAGGTAGTCAAACATGCTTTGGAAGTTTCTCAGCTGATATGTAAACCAGGAGTAAAAAAAAAGAAAATGTATATAATCCATGAACACTGATTTTTCTTTCAAATCAGGTAATTCTAGCTCTTAAGAGTGCATTTATGAGTAAATTTTCTTAATAGAGTCCTCAACTAACAATCACAATTGAGCCCCAAAATTATGTTGTTAAGTGAGAAGTGTATTGAGTTTTGCCCCATTGTACAAATTTTATTGCCACATTTGTTAAATGAATCGTTGCGATTGTTAAATTAATAACACAGTTGTTAAGTGAATCCGGTTTCCCCATTGACTTTGCTTGTCAGAAGTTTGAGCATGTCCTTTGACACTCTTACAGTAAATTACTGGCACATTAACTGCAGAACATCAATTGAACTTCATGCCAGTGCTGGCAGGGTATCAATAGTAATGAACTGCTATGTGTAGATGGCATTACTCTCTTGCCAGTCATACATATTTTTGATGATCATGCATTAACATTATTAATGAAACATATTTATAACTTCATGTGGCAATGTAAGAACCATTGTGTGTCAAAAAAAAAAGTCTCCACATTTAAAAATAATTACAGAATGACAGTACTTTTTTTAATTACAGTACTTTTTAAAAAAAATGTCCTCTCTATCATCAAACATATCTGATATTTTTCCTTCCTTCTGGAAAACACTTGTTTTCCTTTATTTCCCCCAGAATCTGTGTGTGTAGCTTGGGGAAATGTTGACAGGCCTGTCAAACTGGCAGCCTGTGGGCCAGATATGTCACATGCAGGCCATGCCTACCCCAACTCCACAAAGGTAAAAAAACATTGCGATACATCACAATCTGGCCCGTGATGTGATCAAGTTTGACACCTGTGTTGTAGAGGGGGGGACAATCATAGGGTTAGTGTAGCCGTTGTGATTTAGAACATAGAATAACCAGGTTGAAATTGACCTTGGAGGTCTTCTAGTCCAACCCCCTGCTTGAACAGGAGACTTTATACCATTCCAGAGAAATTGTTGTCCAATCTCTTCTTCATGAGCTGGCAATAAAAAAAATATTCATTGTTTAGAAGCATCAACGTTAAGAGAAATACTGCTACTTACATTGATTTAAAGACTGACAGACAATCTGTGGATTAACATTTTACTATTGTGATATCTGTGCCAGGAGTGGGTTCCTCTAACCTTCCCTACCAGTTCACATTGCGTCGGAAGTGCGTGTTTTCCTATTAAAACCACTCTGCGCAGAGGGTTCTTTTCCAGCTGCTTTCAAGCAGTGGCGACCAGAGGACCGCCGTTGCTACTGGTTTGGCAGGCAGGGGCAAATTTCCACCACCGGTTCAGCCGAACTGGTCCAAACTGGTAGCAACCCATCACTGATCTGTGCATGTAGATAAAAGTTATGATATATTCTGCTCATGAAGACTGTTCTGTTCTAGTTTTGCTGGTAAGTAACTCCTGTAACAAGCAAATGATTGGGATTTTTACACCAGGGATGGACAACTATGGTCCCTTTACAACCTTTGGAATTCAACTCCCAGAATTTCTGAGACATCCATGTATGGGGTTGAATTCTGGGAGTTGAAGTCCACAGGTCATAAAGGGGCCATAGCTTCCCACACCTGCTTAGGGAATGGGTAGTGCTTTACCTGCTGTAAAGGTGTGAATGGATTCCACAGCATTTGAATATAGCACTTGCTCATTAAGTGATACGCTTTATTACTAACTTATTTCTTGGGTGGTTCCATTAGCTTCTGGTTTATCCTGCGTGGACCCGGATCGCTTGTATGATCACATCATTTGGATCCAACAAGAATCTGTTAATCATTCGTTCTGCTCTTTGGATAATCAACTGCTTTCAGTCTGCCTTTGACTTCGGCGTCCAGTGAAGCTAAGATTGCCACCAGCTTAACGTCTCCTTCTCCTCCTTCAGCTACCTGCACAGCACACTGCAGAATACAACTGCATACCTCACCTTTGAGCACCTGGGGGCAAATGATGTAGGCAACTACACCTGTTCCCTCTACTTGAATAATCAAAGAAATATCTCCTTTATTATTCAGCTGGACCATGGCGGGTGAGTACAAGAAATGAAGGAAGTGACCATTTTGCTTTGAGGACAGCCATGTTCCCTAATACTAGGAGAAGCAGTTCTACTGGTGTTTTCAGAGAGACCCGTTTTTGATCTAATTTTAGCTTTTAGAAGATTTCATAGTTGATATGTACCTTATCAAAAGGCAGGCTTGGCGTAGCTTTTCTCCTCACTCACTGCTTCTGAGTAAGGGCACTGAGCCTATCATCGTTATCATCTGAGTTGCACTTTCAGCCTTTTTGATGTATCTGTTTTGGCCTACGACTGATTTAGTAAGGCAAAATATGTGCGATCCTGTCTTTGTATAATGAGTTTTCCTACCTGATCCTGCTTCTTTGGCTCTTTTTGCAGCAGTGAGTGAATTTCACTACGTTACTGAATTCCTTAAGTTTCCTTATGGAAATTTACTTAATGGGGAAGAGAAGGTGCAACATGTCTGCTTTTGGCAACAGCATTCTGTTAGCCATAATATTTATTTCTAGCTTGTTTTGTGGGCTGAAGTAGAAAATGTATAGAAATTGACATCTGTTTGTGAAAAAACACAAGTTTGTAGAGCTTCCTTAAGCTCTTCATTGCTTTTGTATTCTATATAGGGTAACATAAATAGTTGTAAAAACAGATTGCAAACTAATTTGTGCAGTTTTTAAAAAATGACTGAAGAATAATCTATCGTTATGGAGGTGCTGCTAAAAAGAGAAAAAGGTTTTTTTTAATTGCACTGTAATAATGAGTGATGGAATTAGAAATGGGTGAGGAGAGGTGGGTGAAGCTGCAAAATGTGCCAAGATACGCCTTCCTATTTTGTTTTTGCTACATGTAATTTTATTTATAGTTTCTGTGCATAGTATTCAGTGTTACTAATTTTGATCATCTAAACTGAAGTGGGAAAAGTCTTCTCTTTTATTTACCGTCGGTTAAAAAAGTGGTTTGGAAAGCAAAGGTTCCTTTCTTTCCTTTCTGTTTTATATGGTAAATTTTGGAATACCCATAAGTCATGTTTTGCCATAATGGTTGTTAAGTGGGTCATGATGGTTGTTAAGTGGGTCATCATATGACTGCACACAATTTTGCAACCTTTTTGCAACAGTGATTCAGCAAACATGGCAGTCTTTAAAGCAAACACAGGTGTTAATGAATGCATTAACAGTGAAAACCCATTGTTTGATATGGGTGTGTTTTGGAAGTAGACATCAGTTTGTAGGGGGGAAAATGAAAATTGTCACATGACCACAGGATACTTCAAATGGTTGTACATGCAGGTCAGTTGCCAAGTGCCCAAAATGACTGTGGGGATGGGCAGCCTTCAGAATTTCAAATCCATGTCTTAAGTCCCTTTTTGGGGGGTTCATTGTTAACTTCAAAAACTGGTTGTCAGTCAAGATCTTCCTGTTGAGTGTCCCTGGGAAGCCCTTTACTTTTCTTAAAAATAGCCAAACAAAAATCCTCAAAAGTTCCTTTGACTTGACTAGGAATTGGGTACTGACATCAAAAGTAGCATTTTTCTGTAATAAAATTTTTATTTTCTTTAAAAGGCAAATAAGGATTGCATATGAGTATATGTCACTGAAAGGATAGGTCCTCTCATTTCTTTGTATATTTCCACAATTTGAATAGCTGCACTTTCATATAGTTTTGCCTTCTGTACTATCTAAGCTACAGAATAGTACCGTATGAATTGACTTGATTTCTTGGCAAATACACAAATGCCCATTTCTAAAAAAATGATTTCATTTGTGTTAAAAAGAAGAAAAGAAAGAAATGAGGTTTGATTTCTAGCTTTGAGAAGGGAAGATTACATAGATTACAGTATAGAAGATAACATACATTGTATGTTACTACTATAACTAGTTCTAAATCATTATCCGGCTTCCCCAGCTTTTCTTAAATACCTTTAGATGATGAGTTTCAGTAATTTTAAATCGTGGAATTTCCCCCCCCCCCCCAAGGATTCTGAAATTATGTAAGAATAAATTCTTTTCGGGAACCAGTTTGGTGCAGTGGTTATAGCACCAGGCTAGAAACGGGGAATGTGAATTTTAGTTTTACGTTCGGCACAAAACCAACTGGATGACCTTGAAGCAGCCATACACACACAGTCCTAGGAAGAAGGCAGTAGCAATCACTTCCAAAAGCTTGTCAAAAAAACTGCTAGACTAGCCCACAGCAGTCACCTGAGCCAACACTGACTCAAAGACATTTAGACAGAAAAAAACGTCCTTCTTATCTGACTTTCATGGACAGGTCCATGTACTGTAGATTTTTTGACAGCGGAAGTGGTTTTTCCCATCTCGGATGGATGGACAGTCAGTCTTCTCAGCCTTAGAAATTGTGGATGGTATCCCATCCAAGCATTACCCAGCTCCAACTCTGCTTAGCTTTTTTGAGATTAGCTAAAATCAACTAGATTTTATCCTCTAGCTAGTTTAAAAAATGTGCAAAAGTTCAATTCATATGTTATGGATGAGGAACTTAGAGAGTGACCTTTATTGGACTCTGAACAGGCACTAATGGTAATTTAGTTACTGTTAATAAAAAAGTTAATAATTAATGTGAGACTTCATAATTATTATTGTTTCTTACAGCTGAGTGTAGACACTTTCTCTCTCCCTCTCTTTCACCATGTCCTCAATGTTGTTTTTTTATTATTTAAAAAATGGCCTGTTTTCTTGAGAATGTAGACACTGACTTTTCTATATCAAATGGAAGGGCCGGTGTATATATAATGACGTATATAGCTGAACCTATTATTTCCCCAAGAGATAGGGAAATCAGTGTGACAAAGGGAGTGAGGATGCAGATCTCAACCAAACTAGACTTCAGTTTACCTGTTAACCGGCTCTAAAAAAATCAGTAGAGGATTTGTGAAATGCAATTGGAAGTTCAGTCCCTTTTTAAAAATAAAATATTATATTTTTGTTCTTCAAACAGATCTTTGCAGTATGCTTCCCCACTTCCTTTATCCCTCTAGCAATCTGACTATGGAGCAAGCTTTGGAAAGTCAAATAACACTGAACTGCACCGTGCAGCTGCCATTCAGTAACGACTGTGATCTTGACCTGCGCTGGATGAAGGATAATCAGTTCTTAGACAATAAAACTCATCCTTCTTATACTCAGTGGTAAGAAAACCTTTATATAAAATTGTCTTAATTTGGTTGCCTAGTGGTGGCAGCGAGGAGGGTAGGGAGTCTCTCAAACTGAATATTTTTTTAAGACAATCATCACACTATATGTGGGGCTGCCCCTCAAGATCATTCAGAAACTTCAGCTGGTGCAGAATGCAATTGTGGGTTTAGTAAACGGTGCCAAATACTACCTCTGTGTGAACTGCATTGGTTACTAGTGTTTTTCTGGTGCAATTCAAGCTGCTGGTGGTTATTTTTAAATGCTTTGGATTTTAGGACTGGGGTCCTAAAGGATCATCTTTTTGCAAGAAATTATATCTATCTATCTATCTATCTATCTATCTATCTATCTATCTATCTATCTTTCTATTCTATTCTATTCTATTCTATTCTATTCTATTCTATTCTATTCTATTCTATTCTATCTATCATCTAATCTATCCTGCAGATCCCATCAACCAAAGAGGGTTGGCTGGCAAGGACTACAAAATGGGCTTTTCCCCTTAGTGCCCCCTGCTCTATGGAATTCCCTTTGGAGATTAGAATGATCCCTGTCAGTCTTTCATAAGGCCCTAAACACCTGGCTGTGTTCCTAAGCTTGGGCACTGAATGTGTTCAGGGCCCAATTTTCTGGCTGTATTGCTAACTGGCTAAGTATCTTGGCTGCTATGTATATTTATTTTAGATGTTTCTATTGTTTTATTTTTTTTAGCATTATTGACTGAGATGGGCAGCTATAGAAATTGAATGAATGAATGAATGAATGCATGCATGTATGCATGCATGCATGCATACATACATTATGCTGATTTTTCTGGAATAAGAAGCAAATTAAAAGTGAAACTGATGTTATGAAGTGGAAGGTACATTTGCTGTATTTCTAGGAAAGAATACTTATACTAAATTTTAGAAAAGGTGTATGTGTAAAAAACCACTTGGATAGAGAATTTGTATGATTTAATAATATGAGAGGATGACATGGGCTGTATTATATATTACCATCAGGGTAGTGCCTACTACCATCCAGGGAATCTGGGCAGTAGATTCTTGTGAACTCAGTAATCAATTCAAATTCTTATTGGAAAAATAATTTATGTTTCTCCAATAACAAACTGATATGTTTCATGTGTATTACCCCCAATGCAACATCTTTTTTAAAAATTGGTGAGTCTGCAGTCCGATCTCCTTCTTCTTAGGATTTTTGCATTTGTCTGTTGACTTTTCTGAGTGGAAATGAAAATAGAAACTGGATAGAACCTGGGCTGACTGGTGGGTTCCTTTGCCACTGACCAAATTTAGCTAGGCCCAGAGATTCAGCAGGTAGGGCTTTGTTAGTTTGGATGGGAGAAGTCCAGGAGATATCATGGCTGTAGGTTAGTCAGAGAAGCTGAAAATATCCCACTCCCCTTGACAAAATTCTGCTCATGATAAGTTAGCTATTTTACTTGCCTGGTATTTCTCACCTATAAAACATTTTTGTGCCGAGAGCTACAAAGGTGTTTTTTGAGTATAACCTGAATTTCTATCTATTCCCATATAGCATGTCCAACATAATGATTTTTAAAATCCACATTAACCTTAACTTTATCGTACCATAAATATCCATGCCATCCAAATCTCTGATTATGTTCTTCTAACTCCAGGAGCCTGATCATTAGTTGAAAACATTCCAGAAGAAGGAAATGGCTGTTTCTGTACTGAAACTTCATGGTTGTGTCCTTATAATCATGAATTATTAACCTTGATTCAAGAGTGTTATTCTACCTTTAAGGAACTCAGTAATCATTAGAGTGGAGGCAATGAGGCTTCTTTGCAATGCCTGGTAAGTTTAGAAAGGGCAACGAGGAAAAGAACTGGTAGAAGAGGCAGAGCTAATAAAGCAATTGAAGACCATTATTTGCTTGGCCAAGTAGATAGCAATAGGACGATCTTTCTCTATTCCTCTTCCACTTGCTCTAGGGCAAGCTGGCTGCGGAATTCTGGGGAGTTGAAGTCCACAAGTCTTAAAAGTTGCCAAATTTAGAGACCCCCTGCTCTAAACTGCTCTATCACCAACAGTCATGCTAAGATCTAGAGTCCATCCACCTGCCCCACCATCTTCAAACTGCTGCAGGAAACAAAAAATGGGAGAAGTGGTTAGAATAATGGCAAAGGCAACAGCTTGGAGAAGAACAAATGAAAAATCATGACACTAACATGGTAAACCCTTTTTGGAGTTTTGAATGTCTCTTTCTGAACAGCAGAAGCCCAATGGATCCACATATTTAGATTGTTTTGATCTGTGTGTTTGTTCGTTTGTTTATTGGTGCTTTTTATTCTCTTTCTGATATGCTTACTCAAAGAGAGAATACACCAGGAACAGGGCTACCACCCCAACATTTGTGAGCAGCTGCATTTCATAAAAAATGACTCTTTAGGAAAGCATTTGAGAACAAGGGAGCTTTAGTCAATCCTCAGGTTGTGGCACATCAGACTGGTTCTGTTAGCGGTTGCATTTGTCTCTTCTTAAGTCTTCTGTTGCGTTGGTTGCTGTAAGTTGCTCAGAGCCTGTGAGAAGTGAGTGGTGGAAAACCCTAAGTAAATAAATCTATTATGATTCCACTTCAGATTCCACTTCAACTTCTCCAAAAGTTGAAGACCTCCGTGAAACAATAGGACGTTTATACAATAGTTTAACCACAGAAGCTTTTAAAGTCAATCTTTCGGAATTCCACCTTCTGTGGGTTTTTTTTTTTTTGTTCTGTGGGATCACTCTGCTGGATTGGATAAAATAACCCTAACTTGGGAAGGAGGCTTCTTGTTTATTTTCATGATTCTCAATGAGTATGCCATGTGTTGTTTTTCCTTTGTCTTTTCTCTTTGTGGGAGTCAGATTTGTACATTTTTCCACTCTCCTATGTTTCTTTCACTCTCACTCTCGCTTCCTTAGGTGATGTGGGGATGACTCTCACAATGCCCTTGAGTATAAAGCCGGAAAGATGTATTAAGCTCATTAATTTTGCTATTGATTGTCAATAATTGTTCACAAATAGTCTCACCTATAAGCAGACATCATTCAGCTCTATAATCAAGTAGAAACTTAGGCTTGCTTTCCCCCCTTGAACACCTCTGTAAGCAGTATGGTATTGGTTATGCGTTCCTTCTCTGGTATAATATTAATTGATGATTCCTATCCTTTCCGCCTACTGCCCAGGATAGGAAATCTCTCACAGTCAGAGCTAAGCAGAGCAAAGTTGTTAAGCATAAAGGGCTTAACTCTACAATATCTTTATTTGTCAGTACCTTGTCAATCATTAGTTGTTGTTTTTTCTGTAGAGGGGGAATTTAATTTCCTGGACTCATTCTACTACATTGTTGTAGTCTCCCATAATTTTGGTGACTTTTACGATCAAAGCAGGCAGCTTTAATCCAACTTGAAAATAAATCCAGAGGTAAAAATGACAAAAAGAAAATGTTCGAGTACAATAATTATGACTCTTTAAAAATGAAAGAACAGAAAGTGAAAAAAGGAATCAAAACTCAGGCAGTTTAAAGAGAATTAGATTAAAAACTCATACATATTTTTCCTACACAAAACAAAAGCACATTTTAAGTAAAACTTTAACATGCTCCATAGGTAGAACCTACAATTCATTTGTAGGTAACAGAAGGTGGAGAGAAATGATTTTGGAAGATCCCAAATCTCTGCTAATGTATATGCAATGTAAATTTGCTGGTTTGATTGCATTCATGAGAACTAAGCCTGTTGCCCATATAACAATTTACTCAACCTTCCCTTTAACTCAGCAAATTTAATCTTCTTTCCACAATTCCCAATCTGCTCTTTTGAAAAGACTTTACATGAACTGAAGCTTCAGAGCATGTTTGCTTGAATTGATCAATGTTCCTGAGGAAAGTGGTTGTTTTTTCCCCTTCAGGCAGGAGAAATTATTTCTTATCATGTACAATCGCTGTCTCCATTACCTGAACCTATGATCTTGTGGACAAGAAGAAGGTTTTGGATGGAGGGTAGGGAGATACATCGGCAAGAAGCAAGGGAGCTCCTGACAGATTAAGTTTTTGTAATTGCTCCTGGTATGTTTCTTTTGAAAGAAAGGAACAACAACAACAGCTGTATTGAATGAAAGAAACTTTGGAAGTGTTTTAAATAGAGATACGGAATTGTTGAATATTTGTTTGTTTATTTGTATCCCACCTTTATTATTTTTATAAATAACTCAAAGCAGTGAACCTATCCAACAATCTTGAATCTGATGGCACTGTAGTTGAAACGCAGTATTGCAATACTGCCAGGAGTTCGATCCTGAGCACCTCAAGGTTGACTCAGTCTTCCATCCTTCTGAGGTCAGTAAAATGAGTACTCAGATTGTTGAGGGCAATATGCTGACTATGTAGACTGCTTAGAGAGGGCTGTAAAAGCACTGTGGAGTGGTGTATAAGTCTAAAATGGTATTGCTATTGCCATCTTTTTTCTTCCAATTCCCCAACAATAACAACCCTGTGAGGTGAATTGGGCTGAGAGAGAGTGATCCGCCCAAGGTATGCTGGTTAGGGTACTCTATATTAACATTAATACAGTTTTAAAATAACCTGTCCGCCTCTCCTTTTAGAAATATGCAATCCAATTCAGACTACTTACTGGAAAGAAACCCCATTGAGTTGAATGGTTATTCCCAAGCATACTAGCGTAGGTTTGCAGACTAAGCCATGGGAAATGAAGGGAGAATAAAATAGAGAGATAGCTTGGAAAGTATATGAGAAGGATGAGAGAGAAGATACTAAGTCAGTGATGGCGAAACGTTTTGGCACAGAGTGCCCAAACCAGAAGGCACGCGCACATCAGAGTGCCAGAAACCTGACAAACAGCTGGCCGGCATGCATGTGCACCTCGGAAACCTGACAATTAGCTGGCTGAGCTGGGGCGACGATCTGCATGCCCACAGAGAGGGCTCTGTGTGCCACCTCTGGCACTTCTGCCCAGAGGTGGATTCCTACCAGTTTGGACTGGTTCTACCGAATAGGTAGTAGGCCACTGGTGACGTCATGGAGCCGGTTCTGCTCCGTGGGCCACCATCCTTTTTTTTGAATTTTTTTTTTTAGAAAAGAAATTTTTTGGGAATTTTTTCTTTTGCGCATATGCAGAAGCTGAGTTTCCGGCACTGCGCATGCATTGCCATCTTGTTTTC
>JANHFT010000039.1:250814-262846 GCA_032467955.1 Pseudoxenodon macrops | reverse complement strand
CTTTAAAAAAAACTTTGGGCTCCTTTCTACTGCACATGCGCACATGCAACATGCGCCCACACAGCACAGGAGGCAGCGAACCTGGCGGCGAGGTAAGTTAGAACCCACCCCTACTCGTGCCATAGGTTCGCCATCATGGTACTAAGCATTTGAGTTGAGAAAACAAAAACTGTTTTCTGTAACTGAAACTTCCTGCTGCTTTTCCCAAACTGGAAAGGAGGTGCTTGGGAAAATAAAGAAAAATGGCATATCAAATATGACTATGAAATCAGAAATTATAGAAAAAAAGGATGTGTTGCCCAATTCATGTAACATCTTTGCTCATGCAAACTTGTTTTTGTAGTAGAGAAAGGCAAGATTAACCAAGATGGACACGCTAAACCAAGAAGAGAATTTCCATAGCCCAGATATGCTTAGGTCTTCTTAGAAGTTAAATATGGCAGTAACATCTTTTTTCCTAATCCAGTGTTAACACCAAACACCAAAGACTTTCCATCCATGAATATCATGCACTTTTCTAGAGTTTAAAAAGGGGCACAGCACACGGTGGAATTTGCATAAGACTTTTGAGGTATAATTGACCTGCTGTATTTGTGGAATTTTACAGAAATCTCGACATTGTTCATATCATCAATAACTCTTCCATTTTTTCCTATTACTTCGTCTGCTGCCATTGTTTGATTACTTAATTCAAGTGCGCTGTGGAAAAAAATGTAACTTCACACAGTGTACTTTCATAGGCAGCATTAGGAGTCCCCTTTAAGCACCCTAACATTTTTGGGTAGCCCAAATCTGAAATGTCTTGATTCTCATCATTTGCTTTTCTTCCAAAATAACAGTATTTAGCAGCATGCTAACTTTTTTGTTTGTTTGTTTGTTTGTTTTCCAGGTTCAGTGACAATGAAACCAAAATATTTATCTCCAGTTCTTTAGCACTAAACATGACTGATGACAATTATGGAGTTTTTGCCTGCTTCATTAGAAATAGTACAGCTCTTTTTACACTGAAAAAACCAGGTAGTGTGCCCGTGAAAATAGTCATAAAAGGTTCTATTGATTGATTATCATGGCAAGCTACATGTGCACAGCATTAATTGTCTAATAGCAGTGAGTTCGCAATATCATTGTAATAATATATATCCATTCAAGAGCAATTTTTCTGCTTCTGTTGATCAAATGACAAAGCTAATGAATTAAAATATTTATTTGCTGTATTTGCTGTCATAAACAAAAACATTCATATAGCCTTTTTCATTATTAATGCAGCTTTAAAACATAGGGTATAGGCATTTGAGTTGGCCTTCCATCTGCTGGGTGCTTTTCGTGAGCGCAAAATAGAATGCAAGAGTATTATACACCCTCAATATCCTGGAGGAAATAAAACATATTTCTGATTAAATTAAAAGAGGGTGGGTAAAACATTGGGCTTTTGAGAATAAGAAGCAGCAGTAGCTTAGGAGCTCATTGTACTGTATAAGAGCAGTATTGCAACAAGCTATTCTCTGTGAATCTAAGGAGAGAAATTGCCACATGATGGCACCAGGTAACAACAAAATTTTCAAGGTTGTAGACTAGGCTGGGAAGTTGAAAAACATTCTGGAAGAAGGTAATGCAGTAGCATACCACTTCCATCCTGTAAAATAATTTCAGGGCAATGCGTTGTTAGACATTGAATATATTAGCCTGAAAAAACTCATGGCTCCATTAGCAAAAGTCAGCACCAATTCTTGTTTGTTATCATGCCAATAAGTAACAACTGTGAAAACCTGTACTATTTCATTTCCATATTATTAAAAATGTCCCAGCTTGGGTCTGTCTACGAAGTCCTCAGGAGTTGAGCTTCAACTTGGCTTGGCTTCTTCAAGGAACGTATCTGTTTATACTAGCCAAAGTTAAGTTTGACCCAAAAATATTTTTTTCTTCTTCTTAACAAAAATGTAAGTGTTGAATAGCATCCATGCTGCATGTTTTAAGGTTGGGGGAGGACAAAACACATTTTGGTACTTTAAGCATCTGGACGTTCTACTGTGTTGTTGTTGTTTTAATTTTATTTTTCCATTTTTATAATTTACATAACAAACTTTTTTTCCCTTAACAGTACTGTGTCATATGTCTCTTACAGTTATTTACATTTATTTCTCTACATTTTTGTTTCTCTGTTCCAACCAATTATACCACTTATCCCACACCTCATAAAATTCTGATTCTTCCTTGCCTTTCATTTCTAACGTAACCTTGTACATCTCAGCACATTCTAATATCTTATGCATAATCATCTCATAACTGTGTTATTTTAAAGGAGCATTCGGCAGACTTTTTTTTAGAGTGCTCTTCTGCAGCTTTCAGATGCCAAAAAGATTTAAAAGCCAGTTTCTGGGTACAAATTTAACGAGATAAGCTCGATTCTGACGTGTGTCAGAAATTGACTTCACATCCATCCTTCATTCCAAGACCTTTTATTTATTATTTTGTGAATAGGAATACTCACCACAGAGTATTGTAACTTTCCATTTTTCAAATTCTGCTCACCTCTGCTGTTATGTTGCTGTTATTCTTGTTTAGACAGCAATGCGTCAATTTCCCCCCCCAATAGAATCAGCTTTCACTTTTAACTCTACCCTACAGTGTACTGTTTTGCCACAAATTGTAATTAATGTTGTTTGTTTCCTTTTCAGAAGAGACTGTTGGGCACTTGGGTGCAGTGCTAGCCACGTTTTTTGCTGCAGCACTCCTGCTATTTGTAGCTATAATGTATGTGAAGTGCCGACTAAATGCTCTGCTCTGGTACCGCAATCATTATGGAGAAGTAGAAATAAATGGTATATATGTGTCCATTTTCCTCTTGATTCAGAATATTTAACATTTGGAGAAGTCATTGAAATAAGAGAGGATGGATTTTTGAAAATTATATGGGATCTTAAAATTTTAGCCAAGCCTATATTTTTATATCTTTCTTTTAAATAGGAATAATCCAGTGGGATTCAAATTTTTTTAAACCTCTGGTTTTGTGGGCGTGGCTTGGTGGGCGTGGCGTGGCTTGGTGGGCGTGGCTTGGTGGGCGTGACAGGGGAAGGATACTGCAAAATCTCCATTTCCTCCCAATCAGCTGGCACTCAGGAGGCAGAGAATAGATGGGGGCTGGGCCAGTCAGAAACGGTATTTACCGGTTCTCTAAATTACTCAAAATTTCCATTACCAGTTCTTCAGAACTGGTCAGAACCTGCTGAATACCACCTCTGGAATAATCAGATGCCACAACAGGTGCTAGACTGCTGTCTCTTGACACCCAGGAATCTCTGGAATAGATGAGGGAATCCAGCATATGTATAATTTATTGCATTTTATTTCCTACATCTTTTATTCAGTTTAACTTGGTCTAACATTCCATCTGCTTACGTGACATTGCCTCCAAGGTTATTCCACACTCAAAGGTCAAAGTTAACTCCTCTCCATCCCATTTTGAAATTTCACAACAAAAAAGCTGTGGGTACCATGGGAATTAGATGAGATTAAAAATAATAATATGTTGGTATAACATACTGTATTTCTCTATGCTTTTTTTAACAGATGGAAAAATTTATGATGCCTATGTATCTTACGCTAATTCAGTGGATGATAGAAAATTTGTGAATTTCATAGTGAAGCCACAGCTAGAGAATCGCTATGGTTACAAGCTCTTTTTAGATGAGAAGGACATTCTGCCCAACTCAGGTAAGAACCTGACACAAGAAGAGGGCAGTGTTTGGTAGGCTGGCTTTACAGCATGGCTTCCTGAATTGGTGGAGAACTACAGGAGAACATCCAAAGATTCCACCAAAAAGGAATTAACTGAGGGTGGTTTTTTTCTGAATTGGAACAGGAAGGTAGGAACAGAAAGACTCCCAGAAACAAACCATTACTAGTGTTTTCTTCAATGGGAATGTGGGTTAAATAATTTGCACCAATTTGAATATTTTCCTGGTAAATTTCAGCAGCAGATTCTTAAACATAATTCACAAAGGCCTAGGTTTATTCACTTTGGTCCTATGGAATGATTTGAGTGAATCAAGAGAAATGGGCAATTAATTTGCTGGGTTGTCCTCATGTTCAATAACAGAGTAGGTTTTTTTCAATGCTGACATACTGAAGTGAATATGTTTTATATTTGAATAATCCACGTTAGCCACTAGATCAAATTGACCACCTTACAGCAAACTCCTGGTAATAAAGCAATAAGAACAGAGCAACAGCAGATTTTAACAACCAGGGTGGTGTGTAATGGATATTATCGATAGTGTATTAATAGCTGTGGCCATAAACATGGAATAGGAAAAAAAAGACTTTCCTTCCAAAGGAAGAACTGCATCTCCATTGATCATGATGGCTTCAGGAAGATTCTGAAGCTCATCATCTCTTTAAGAAGAAATGTCTCCCTTCTAAAAGAAGAAGCCCTCTCTGCAGTGCCACTATTGTCAGGATTCAGCTTCATTTTATTTGCCTGTTCTTGGGGGGGAAATCGCCACATCAGACATCGGTCAAAAAGCTGCACAAATTCTCTTATTCAAAAAATAGAGAGACATAGAGCCTGCTGTTATCAATGTACTGATGAAGTCCCTGCTGGTGTTTTCATCTAAATGTTAGACATCAATGGGAATGGAATAGATTTCTGTGGAACTTTACAGCTTAATTGTCACCAGACAAAGATATAGTCATTCAGGGCTATTTCTCTCAAAATAACCCCAAAGTAGGAAAGGAGCTGGTCTAAAAATGTGCCCTGAATACCTTATTTGACAGAGGTGCTTCTGAAGGATACTTTGGTTAAAAGAATCAGGAGCTATTAAAAAACTAAGCAGGATCAACAAGTTTATATTTCCCCTGATTCTTTGATAGAGATCTGATACCCTGTTTCCCTGAAAATAAGACCTATCCTGAAAATAAGATCCAAGATGTTTTAACACTTAATATAAGCCCTACCCCCAAAATAAGCCCTACTTAAGAGCCTGTGCAGCCGGACTGACTGCCCATTCCGTCTGGTTGCTTGCGGTACCAAACCCCCAAGGCAAGGGGTGGTGGTGGTGGTGGAGCTGCCCCATGAGCCCCACATCGGCTTACCTCAGGGTCTCCATAACCAGGCCATCCATGCCCTTACACCTCCCTTGTGGCAGCAGCACCAACTGCCATGTTCAGAAAGAGCCCATGTGGCCACCAGCTCACTTCTGCTTGCTCGTGGCCACAATGGAGAAGGAGGCCGAGTGATATGTTGGTACTGCAGCCACAAGGTGTCGGGGTGTGGATGGCCTGGCTGTTGGTGTCCTGAAGTAGGCCCGTGAGGGGCGTGTGGGGCAGCTCCATCACCACCTGCCTCGCCTCGTAGCCATATCACTGGCACATCACCTGGCCTCCTGCTCCATTGCAGCTGTGAGCAAGCAGAAGAAGGGTCCTGCTGGATGGGGTTGCTGAAGCTGCTACCACGAGGCGAGGCAGGTATCAGGGTGTGGACAGCCTGGCTGCGGGGGCCCTAACATAAGCTGGTGCAGAGTGTGTAGGACAGCTTCCCCCTGCTTCACAGTGCTGGCATTAGCAGACTATGCAGCCTCCTACCCCGCCATGAGCAAGTAGAAGAAATTCCCGTACATGGGGGGGGGGGACAACACATTCCCCAAAAATAAGCTCTAGTGCTTATTTTGGGGGCCAAAAGAAAATAAGACTTGGTCTTATTTTGGGGAAAACACAGGGCAGATATCTTCCATCCCAACATTTTAAAATCCCAAATTATGTGACTTCATTTGGATTTGGATGATAACAGGCTCCTGCATAAGTTAAAGATGAATTATTTTTTTAAACCCCCAGGGGATTGGCCTTTATCAGAAAATTAAACAAGCAAACCAATAAATATATAATCTCCTTTTACAGAACCTTCTGCAGATCTGATTATGAATGTCAGCCGATGTCGACGCCTTATTGTGGTTCTTTCTTATGCATATTTAGAACAAGAATGGTGCAACAATAATTTCAGGTAAAGAGACACTCATTTCTTTAACATTTGTGTGTACGCTTGCTCCCTTCTCTCATTATGTCTGGGTTGTGGATTTTTTTTTTAATGCTGCACTGTCTTGTAAACTGCATTTTGATGTGATGCATAAACTAATAAACTGTTCCTTGTATGAATCCTCCAAACCAAGTTTTCAAACTAATTATTTATTCAGGTTTCCAATCTCTGTTACATGAGTTTTTGCAGGTCACGCTGTTTGGTTTGAATGTCAAGGTAAACTCTGTCTTGAAAAACTAATACAATAAGTATTCTAGTCAACCGATTATGTACACGTGGCTCTTTCTCAGTCTTCCAAGCTGTACTAGAAGACACGGAGAATGTAATATTTGTATGCAATCACTTTTTAAAAAACAGGCTCCTAGGTCATCTTATTCACAGCAACTAAAATCTCTCCTACAACTTTAAAAATGATACATAGGAGACTAATATTTGTACTTTGCAGGTTAGCTTCTGCTATTTGAGCAACTGATATGCTTCTAGGCTTAATGAAACCTGGATATGGTATATATATTAGATGCATGAAAGAAATGCAAGTGTTTTTCTGCAGAGTGGAGAACTATAGATAATGATAGAAACCAAGTTTTGTTCATAATTCTGTAAAGCTATTACCTTTTTTTTTTTAGGGAAGGTCTTTGGAGACTGCTGGAACTTTCCCGGAAGCCAATCTTCATTGTCTTTGAGAGCCAATATCGGGACATAGCACATCCAGCCATTAATTTGCTAAAGCAGCACAAGAGCAAAGTGACCTTGTTGATGTGGCACGCTGGTTCCATGGTAAACTGGGAGCAAAAAAGCTACAACTTTATCCTTTGGGTTCTTTTTTTTTGAATAGCAAGACAATATTTGAGATGTTATTCTAAATGTAGAGTAGCTTCTCTTCTGAGAAGGACTATAGCCAATCCTTTAATTATTTACCTAACAGCATTAGATATGGAGAAGCTTTGGCTATGAAGCTTTGAGGTGTAGATTTTGATTTCGTGTAGTAGTAAAATAAATTTGAAACATTTGCTAATTGTGCAACTTTTTATAATTGATTATTTATGAAGTGGTGAATCTGTAACTTCCCAAGATAATAGTCCCAGTAGCCAGCATAGTTAGTGATGGATGCTGAAAATTGCAGTTTTAAACTTTGGTGAGTGGAGATTCCCCATCGTTGCTAGAAAATAGATTATTGGGTCTGACAAGTCACATATCTCACAAGTCATATGTGCGTCTGTCTCTCTCTTTCTCTGTCTCTATAATGAATTAGTCTTAAGTGCTGCTGCAGAAAATTGTAAGAAATATGTTACAATGTCTTGTCTTTAAAAAAAACAAGCAAAAATCCATAATGAGGCACCAAAACCAGGAAAAATAAAAATTAATAATACATTCTGTTTTCCACCCAAGATGTTTAATGCACAGATAGTTCAAAGGCAAATAAAAGATATGGATTAGTGAAGATAAAAAACACAAATATTCTCAAAGCAGGAATGTAGAAAAACATTATAACAATGTACTCGTTTATTATTTAGACTTATTTCTGTTTTCATATCAGTGGTAAATGGATAATAACACGGTTTTTTTCATTGGGTTATTGAAGAAGGGATGGAAACTTCTCTTGAGATATGAAAATAATTTTACGTGAGCTTATTACAAGTTGAGTATTTGAAAAAATCCTTATTCCATAGAAAAAAAAAATAGCAATTGTGATTCCCCATCCCTTCCCTACAAATGAAATATCTCCTGGCTTAGTAAAAAGTGTCTAATTTAAATTTTCTGTGTAGTATTTCCTGATTTGTGCCAGAACTAAACTGTATGATCGGCTGGGCTGCTGTTTGAGAGGATCAGAACATTATTTTCTTGCCAAATGGAAATTAATTGGGGGGAAAAGCTCAGGGAGGATTCTAAAATGAATACATTAAAAGATCAAATGCAAATAATTCAAATGGGGTGGTGGTGGTAGAGCATATATATATATACGTAAGACATAGAAAGAGGACCAGATTCTCAAGAAAAGGAACCGTGGAAAGTTTGGTTCTCCTGCAGTGGATGTGTTGAAAGCTAGACTGCTACCTGTCAGGAATGTTTTAATTTAGATTTCTCTACAAAGTGTGTGTGTGGGAGGGTGTTGAACAGAATCAGAGGTGGATTCCTGCTGGTTCAGTCCAGTTTGCTAGAACCGGTAGCAGGAATTTTCCTCCGCTTGCCAAACCGGCAGCGACGGCCAGCTGGACAGGCCCCCGAACCGGTCCTCCCAATGGAAATTGCCTCAAAAATAACCATCTGCACATGTGCAAACCTCCTGCACATGTACAGAGAGTTATTTTTGAGGCAATATCCAGATGTGATGGGGCATGCAAAATGCGCACTTCCGTTGCGACCTGAACTGGTAGGAAAGGTAAGTAGAACCCATCCTTAACAGAATGATTTATTCCATGATTTGATAGAAGTCTGACAACATTTATTTGTATACAGGTAGTTCTCAACATACGACCACAATTGAGCCCAAAAATTAGGTTGCTAGGCAAGACAATTAAGTGAGTTTCCCCCCCATTTTACAACCTTTCCTGCCCCAACTGTCAACCGCCCTGAGTCTTTCGAGAGAAGGGCGGTATATAAATTTAATAAATAATAATAATAATAATAATAACTGAATCACTGCAGTTGTTATATTAGTAACACGGTTACTAATTTGGCTTTCCCATTGACTTTGTTTGTCAGAAGATCGCAAAAGGTGATCACATGTTCTCGGGACACTGTACAAGTTGCCAAGCATGTTAATTTTGATCACGACAACATGGGGATGTTGCAGTGATCATAAGCATAAAAAATGGTTATAAATCTCTTTTTTCAGTAGAGTTGTAACCTTCAATGGGCACTAACTAAATGGTTGTAAGTCAAAGGCTAACTGTACTTTTATTAAATATTGCATTTCTAAAAAATGGTATCTTCTTTCACTCTTAGTATGCAATTTTCAGACCCGCTGCCTTTCTCTTTTATTGCATAGAACAGAGGTGTATTTAAAATCGGGAGGGGACATTGTTTGATTTTTGGTTTTCCCGTGTGTGACATCAGAATAAGGCATCTTTGAAGATTTTGTCTTCTTTGCCTCACTCACTCTTTCATAATTCTTTCACAGTCATGGAGAGTGATTGTTTCTATTTTCTGTCAGCGGTTTCCAAAATCATTATAGCTGATTGAAACATAGAAGCATGTCAGCCATATGGAGGTAGAGGACTGGCCAGAATCTGGAGATCATCAGACAAGATGGTCTTCATGTAATTTTCAGAATTGTGAGGATCTCAATTTTTATTCTGAAGTGAATTTGTTTTTAGATTTGAGTCACATGACCTAACAGGAAATGTGATCTGTACTATATTTGTTTGCTGCTGCCCACTGTGCTTTTTAAATGTATACCAAAATAAGTGATGCTCCTAGGGAAAATGACATTTTCAGTCACATAATCCTTGTGGCTTCTATTCAATATGCACGAATTAGCCATGATCAATAACAAGGAATAATTTCCTGATGGATGGACTACATTTACACAGATATTCTGTGCTAAACTCATCTTTAAAATTTTACACACATGCACACTCCCATTAGTGACAAAATGGAGTTTAGGTGAACCTTTCAGTTCACCAGTATATGGAGATTATACTTTGATATGCAAAAGAGCAATAGCACTTTTGCCATTGTTAAGTCTTAACATATTCAGATCCTGATAAATTGTAAAGTAACTAAAACTCTATTTTAGTTTTAAACCTCCTCTTTTGAGGTTTATTACCAATTAGAAGACCAGCATGATTTAATTTACACTATAAAGACTTCTAAATAAGTAAATAAAAGCTATGAGGGAAATTAAAATGAAGACTGTAGAAATATCTACCTCCCCTGCAATACAAACAACAAGAAATCCTGTGTCAAAAAAGTGCTGCTACCTGAAAAAAATCTATCTAAATCCAACATGTGAGGACTCTGCAGTTTGCAATCAGTGCATGAAAGCTATGCAAACTTGAATAAATTTCCCATTTACTGATATTTCTAAATTGCATAGGAGCAGTGCGTTAATCTTTCGTTCTGACTCTCCTTGTATGAACAAGGGAAGCAAGCTGTCACTCTGATCTTAATAGCTGGGGCTCCTGATTTGGGTTTTTTCCTCCCCCTAATACCAAAAGTAAAGATCTCATTTAATGTCTCTCTTCAAAAATAAGGCAGCAAAAGACGAAATTATCTCAAGAGAGCTTTTAAAGTGGCATTTGATGGAGGCTTTTCTGTCATGGCTAAATCATTTTATTCAATAAATATAAATGGTTACTTACTGTCAAGATAAGTTCTGAGAACGCTGAGGTTTTTTCTTAAAGGGGGCCTAAGAAATTATACACCAATCAGTGTAATAGATATTTTTTAAAAATACAAGTGAAATATTTCTCACTTACTTATGAGGAATGGGTCCTATTGCTTGATGAAACTGCCGGAAAATGAACGAATGGTTCAAAATTAGAGAGCAATTTCGTACTTGCTCATTTAATTCATTTTAACATAAATAAATTGATGCAGCTTTTGTGGACTTTGAATCAGACAGACCATTTTTTAACCAACTGAAATACATTCTAAAAGAAACTTGCTAATGCCAACATCAATTACTATTTGTTAATTTTATTGAGAGTGATATACTCAAATTGCATACTCTCAGTATAACAGTATAATTGCTTTCTCTCGGTATAAGGGGGAAAAAATAGTCAAATCCGGAGCCCCATTCTGATAAAGATCAGAGTGACAGCCTACTTCTCTTGTTCATACAAGGAGAGTCAGAAGGAAAGATTAATGCTCTGCTCCTATTCAATTTAGAAATATCAGTAAATGAGAAACATATTTTCTTACGTTTAATGGCTAGTTATATTTTAGTTTCTGTCATAATTATGCATTGCTCCCCTTTCATTCCAACTTCTTAACAAATTTGCCCTTAATCAAAAGAATATTGCTCTTTTCCTGTTATAATCACCAAGAAAAAGCTGTCTGTTTTTTTTTTACGGCAGTCAATTCAATATAATACTCTTGTCTTGTTCCTCTACAAGACAAGAGTATTATATTGTTGACTTGTTTGTTATGTGCTATTAGATTATTGTCAACTTTGAGCAAGTATATAGACAGATTTTCTCCATCATGATCTCTTCCCAACCTGGTTTTCCAGGTCTTCCAACAGGGCACATATCACTTCTATAACTCTTTCCATTCATCTTTTCCTCTTATTTTTCCTTCCATCTTTCCCAGCATTAAAGCCTTTTCCAAGGAGCTGGGTCTTCATATAATGTGTCCAAAGTAGGATAATTTGAGCCTGCTCATTTGTGCCTCCAGTGAGAACTGTGAGTTGATTTCTCCCCCCCTGTGATCCATGTATTTGTTTTCTTGGTTGTCTATGATATCTTCGAGGGTCTTCTCCAACAAAAGTCCAAACCATCAATATTCTTCCTATCCTTCAAGCCCAACTTTTGTTTCCATAGAGGGTCCCAGAGCATGCCATAGTTTGCACAGGTCGGATCTTTGTAAGTATAAGCACATCACAGCATTTCATTATCTTTTCCAAGACCAAGGCCTTTCATGGCTGCTCTACGAAGTGCTTGTCTGCAATGTATTTCTTGAAAGATTGTTCCCTTACTGTTGATGGTTGATTCTGAAAAGCAATAGCTATCTACCATTTCAATATCTCCATTGTCCATTATAAGACTGGTGGTTCTACTTATTATTGCAATGCTGTTTCTTGTCTCCTCTAAAATCTCTCTGAAACTATTATGTGTCCTTTCTGAGATTTTTGTCTTTTTTGTCTTTGGCTTCTCTTCTCTTTTCTTCTCTTCTTGACATTTTCCTGGTTTGTTCTGGCATCCAGTTTGCTTTCTTCTGTTTCATCTTTGGCTGTCTCTTTTCACACTCATCCTTTTTTTTTTAAAAAACAATTTTTATTTTCCACAATATTAATTTTACATTTCATTTTCATATATCATCTTTTACATATAATAATACC
>JANHFT010000039.1:222406-241176 GCA_032467955.1 Pseudoxenodon macrops | reverse complement strand
TAACAAAATCTGGGGGAATGATGTTCCAGAGAGAGGGAGCCACCATGGACAAGGCCCTTCTTCTGGGTCCCACCAGGGGTATCTCCCTTGGGGATGGGACCCGCAACATTCCCTGCCTCCTTGCTCTGATGGGTTGGGTAGATGTGACCGGCAAGAGACAGTCCCTCAGATAACCTGGTCCCAAGCATGAAGGGCTTTAAAAGTGACAACCAGCACGTTGAATTGGAAACAAATCAGCAACCAATGCAGCGCCCGCAGGAGAGATGATACATGTGAACACCGGGGTCTGCACAAAACCATGCGGGCTGGTGCATTTTGTACCAACTAGAGCTTCTTGTTGCTCTTCAAGGGCAGTCCCATGTAAAGCATGTTCCAATAGTCAAGATGGGAAGTGACTAGGGCATGAGTGACTGTGAGTAGGGACTGTTTGTCCAGGAAAGGGCATAACTGGGGCACAACCCGCAGTTGCGCAAAGGCTCTCCTGGTCATGACCACCACTTTCTCTTTGAACAGGAGTCATGAGTCCAGGAAAACCCCTAGATTACGCACAGGGTCTGCTTGGGGTAGTGCCATCCCATCCAAGAGCAAAGATGACAATTCAACCCAGAGCCACTCAGTCGATAATGCTTTGGCCAGGTCACCTGACTCCTTGAGTCCCCTTGATGTGATCTATCTGCCTCTGGAGATTTAAACTCATTCAAAGTAACGTGGAAGCTCTCTGGGTTTCCATCAACCTGCAATGCTGCCATTTTAATCTGTTCTTGCTTGTTGGAACACATCCCTGCCATTGTGGCAAAGTAGCCATTGAATAGCTCTGCTTCTATTCTGAAGAGCCTGAAGCCTGGAGATAGTGTAGCTACTTCATATTAATTCCTTTTTTAGGAATTTAAACCTAAGGGTGCACATTAGATGAATGGTAGGAAAATACCTCTGTGCACATTCATTAAATCCAGAAGATTTAATGAACCAGTCCTGGCATTGGGGATTTGCTAATACTGGCTCTGCTTGCAGGGCAATACATTTTAATTTTAGCAACAGGAGAAAAATAAGTTTAGTGTTCATAAAAGATTTACCGGCATCTGGCAGCACAAAACCAAACTCATTTATACTCTCTGATTTTAATTGTTGGAAAAAATAAAAGCAATTCAGGAGTTTGGCTGCATTTCCCTTGTAATTGTGACAGCAGCGGTTGTCTTATTTTGCAAAAGGGCTATGTTCACCATCATGAATAAGGATTGTTCATGCCACAGTATTGGTCTTCAGTTTATTGGAAGCTCTCATTTGTCTTGTACAACAGCATCTTTGGATGCTCAAGTCTTCTTACGCTCTAACTTGCATGAGAACGATCTCTTAGGAATTATAATTTGGTTTCTCTTGTCTCTTCCCCAACCAAAGCATCGGTAATAAAACAGGAACTACAAATACAGAATGAAATAATAAGTCCTGATTTTGAGCCTTCGTAAAATGAATGCAAAATGTAATCAAGATAATTTGTCTATCTTTTGTATCCAAAGATTGCTTGGCAGTGTCTGATAATACAACCAACAAATCATTAATAAGAAAAGATAATGAACCGGTCTGTACTACAGAGCAAGTGTCCACAGAATGTCTTGCTTTTGGCATGTCACCTGCTGAATGCTAGCCAGCAATGCTCCCAATATTACTGAGCAATTCATGTTGTAGAAGAATTCTGCAGCGGAAAAAGTTATATGACTCATACTATTGCCAGGCATGATGAGTCATATTTGTGTACAAAATGAAGTAATTATGGAATGGCGTTAGTATCACAATGTATCTATCTGACATAATTAAATAAAAATTAGATCTCAAGGGGAAAAAAATCATTGAATTTGTGAGGACAGATTGGAAACATCAGATCTGTGTGCTGCTCTTGTTGAGTCAGACAATGTTTAGGAACTATATAGGAAAGGGAAGGAAATAGGAGAACAGGCTGAATTATATTTGCATTCTTGCAAAATCTGCAAATATATATGAAGTCGAGCAATGTAGACAAGAGGAATCAGGAAGTGTTCTAAAGCACTATGGAATAGTATATAAATCTTAAGTGCTATTGCTATTATTTTGCACAAGATACATTTTTATTGGCTTGAACCTGAATGAAATCTTAGAGGTTTGTAATTGGAGTTGTCTCACAGGGTTCAAGCTTTAATTGAAGTATTGATCACAAATAATTTTAATTCATTTCCTCCAGTAGAATTTTCCCCCAGTCATAGATTTCTTGGATTTCATGTAATTTAATTATTACACTGACTTAATAGCATTTTGCAGAAATATTAGATCCAGAACAATGTATAATTTTCTGGAAAGTAAGCTACTTAAAATGGTATTGAATGGGTTCGGTATTACCGTAGATACAGCTTCACTCTGAATATTTTGTAGGAATTATAATGTGCTCTGTTACTTCAAAATAACTAGTCTTGTGTGAACATTTGGAAACTTTGTCCCATTATCACTTCTTTTCTGTCCTACAGTAATCCGGAGACCAATTATCAAAGGTCTACCCCCACTTGTTAAGATTGATCCTGACGGTCCATGTCTTGGCGCAATGGAAGAGGTACAGCTTGAGGAAAACCAGAAGAATGAGATAGACATTTCTGACCTGGGATCTCGCAACTATGATGCAAGGACAGACTTTTACTGCCTAGTGACAGAAGATGATATATAAGGCTTGCTAAGATATTCCTGTGGAAATGTTTTTTTTTTTTATAAGCATGGTATTCCTTGGCAAGGACAATATGCTTGATTAATCTCTCAGAACTGTCCATGAAGTACTACCGAACTCTGACCTGCTCTTAATACTTTTCAACATGTCTTTCCTAACTTAAAGGATAGCACTGAAAGAAATGTTCAGATGACACAAAACTATGAGTAGCCAAGACTTCAGGAGATAGGAATAAACCAGCAGAGGCTTAGCATCCTTCTGTTGGGCACTGCATTAAACAGGGCAATTGTATGAAATGGCCTCTGAACCTCCTACATGATTCTATAAGCAATCATCATTGGGAGAATTGAAGGTTTTGGAGAACATCTGGTTATCTTATACACAATAGTGCCATACAATTTCAGGTGATTATCTTGCATCAGATTACAATGTTGGGACTTATCTAAGCAATAGGCTTGGCAAGCTTTTCAGTTACTGCTAACATCTCCAGGCAGGTGTTGATATGTGAGAAGTGAACATTAATAGCTAAACATTATTAGTGTAATTGGAATTATAAAGGGAAATATCAACACTAAGGAGATCTGAGACTCCTCCTTGCTAGAAAAATGAAAAGAATGGCAGGTTTCTATATGAAAAGGAGCTTTGATTTTCTTTGGAAGAAAATAACAAAGCACTCACTTGTACTTATTTCCATGTAAATTTGATAGAATACTATTGCTATTTATTCTTTATATAATGGTATCTAAGTAGGTGGTGGCATTCTTCATTAGGAATTTTTCAAGTTGTGGTTGAAACACATCTAGAGGGCGCTAGGTTGATTTTATTAACCTTCTCAAACATTCTTAGTCTTTGGTAGCCAAAACTAGGGAGGTGTCTGTAACAGCCTTTCAGATGAACACATTATATGTATGAAGGCATTCTGTAATCTTTCAGAAACTACCCGTCACATCAGATGCATACAGTCACAAAGTGATGTAGGATTTAAATTGGGATGAAGCAAGGGGAAAGAGAGGGGTTGACAGTGTGGTTATGAAGATGCAATTTGTTTGCAAAACAACCCATTATGATTGTTGAGATCGTCTAAGACAGCCTGAAATATTTCAATACAGGTGAATCCAGAAATCTCTTGCTCAATTGCATTGGTAGACTTCCTTTTTTCCAAGGGGAAAAAATATGTATAATAGAGTATCCAAGTTAGTTTCAAAATATCTTAAATGCCTATTGGTAGGGGAAAGGGCACTTCCATGGGAAATGGAGAAGGGATGCAGAAATGGGGCTGAGAAAGAGACAAAAAGAAAAAGGAAAAAAAAGAATTGGAAGTCGGAAGATGGGTAAGTGTGATATCAAAATGTGTAAAACAAATGTCTCAGGAAGTATCAGGAATTCAAGCACATTGCGATAGATTCCTCTTAAAATCATGAATTAGTTGCTCAAGTTCCCTAAATCTGAAAGTCCAGAAATTAGGAAATTAGCAGTTAGAGGCATATTGAAATTGCCCTTCAAGTTTAATTCAAGTTAAACTCAAGAAAAAGTTAATTTAGAGAGCAGCAAAGTTATTCTGGCAATGGTATGATTGCAATGGAATCAATGGTAATATCATTGTAATGACAAAAATTCATCTTCCTCTTTTTCTTGTTAGAAAAAGATTGTCCAAAAGATTGTCCAATGCATTTAATTTTCTTCATATATCAAAAGACCAAAAACCATAGGAACTTTTCAAGAAGTTAATCTTAGACTGTGCTTAAGTACTGTTTTTTGCGATTCAAAAGGCAGCTCTCTGTGGAGATTCTCAGTCACCAGGTCATAGATGTCTCAAATGTCCTTTTCTTCTTCTTAGAAAGGCAACTGGACTGGGTTTTTTTCTTTGAGAAAGAAGAAGATAACATTTTGCCTCTTGGATGAGGAATGAAATGTTTTCTTCTTCCTCCTCTAGGAAAAAAAAACAGTCCAGTTGCCTTTTGAAGAAAAAAGCATCTTTGAGTCAAAAGGCAGCTATTTTTACTTCAAAGATTGGAATGCAAATAAAAAGTGTTGTGATTTAGTCATCTGCAGCCCATTTCCTTTTAGTATAGGCAGATGTGATCGATGGATGGCTTACCAGGCATTGGTCTCAGAATCAAAAGTGAAACCATCTTTTTCATGAATATCAAGAAAGCAAAGCTGAACTGGGGGGAAATGGCAGCTTTTCAAAGCAAGAATAGACATACCTTAATTGTTGTCAATGCAATTGCGTGCAGGTTGCATCTGTGTTTTACAAAGGTCTAGATTTCTAGTTCAATGTTGTTGCTAGTGTTAAGGCCGAGAACTAGAAACAGCTGGTCCATGTTACATTGGCAAGATACCTGATCTGAAATTAAGAGGACAATCTGTGTACGGTATGTACAATAAGGTTCCTTCCTATTCCTTTTGTTTGTGTGCATTCTTCTATTTTGTGTCATCATGGTACATTTATTTCAATACTCCATCATTCTTAATTGCTTTTTGGTTTAACAGACATGTTTTGCTCTCCCTTGAAACCCTCCCATAAAAGCCCAAAGTGTAATTCTTTCTCCGCCAAGTGATGTTGTTGCATCACCTACATATTTTTTTTTTCTTCTTCTAAAGATGCTGCCCTCATGACTGCCATGTTGCCATTTTTCTGCTCCAGTAAAAACAGGTGACAATTTATGACTGGGGCTTTGCCAGAATGGCTGCTAACGCTAAGCCCTCATGATTCATCGGTTAAGGTGTGAGTCTTTGCACAAGAGCAGAAATAACACAAGGTGGGGTTGAGTGGCACAAGAAGGGAGGCCACCACATCCCTAAAGGAAAGAGCTGCCTTTGCTTTCAATCAGTACTGGGAGTGTTTTTTCAACCTGCTGCGTTTCAAAAAATAAATTTCCTTTAGGCAGTGCTTGTTTGTACTGTAATTCCTGCCTACTGCATTCTTCTTTAACTACTTCAATATTTATATGCAGGGAGAATGTTTGCTCAAAAGGCCGTTCAACCTATGGTGATAAGATTGTATACTTTGACCCAATGTTGTACAGGCTGGACTCAGGCTGGCTTTGCTTCAAGATACACTCTACTGTCGAGTGAATTGTAACACCAGATGCAATTAGGCAAAAATGCAAAACTATAAATGCTTAAGAAAATATTTGCTTTGCAAAGCATCTTGGCAAAACAACAGCTGGTCCCTTCTATTGTAGAGTTAAGGCGTTTTTCCTAGTTTATCCAAACCTGAATGAGATGAAGTAGACCTTGACACTGTCAAGAATGACATTTTCCTTTCCTAGCCTGTTCTAGGTGGACAAATCTGGACTATGTACTTACCAGTTTTTATTAAAGCAATGTTTCCCTTAAAAAAATTCTAGGAATGATAATTTCCAGCAGTGCTGGAAATTCTGCTAGAGAGTGCTGGAACAGGAGAATTGTACAATGAACACTATTAAGTTAATAATACCAATCACATAAAAAGGAAGTAACACCAGTGACAGGTCAATTTTTAAAAAATGTTACTTGGTAACAAATTAGTCTGCTGGGGATGGGTAGCCAGCAACCGCCCAAGCTGGGGAGCAGACTTTGCTCTAATTATCCAGGTGGCAGGAGGGCAAAGGCCTCTGGGAAGGGAAGAGTTTAGAAGGCAAGCAGATGTCCTATTATTTGCATCAGTTGTGGTTACATGCTGTAAGAGACAGGATTTTACCAGGTTCAATTTGTCCTGCAGGCATGAAGAAAAGGGTGCAATTAAAAGGCTTATCTCTATCCTTTTGTTAAAGCTACAAGAGCCCTGTGATCTCCTCTACAGCAGATCACTTTCAGACTTAATCAGGTCAAAGCAGGATTTCCCAATCTTGGCAATTTTAAGATGCATAGATATCAACACACAGAATTCACTTGCTGCCTGGAGAATGCCTCTGGGAGTTGAAGTCCTTGTGTCTTAAATTTGCCAAGAGTGGGAAACCCTGCTCCAAAGGATCTATTGAAACCCACCCAGAGCTATTGTCTCTCATTCCCTTGGATTTAACTTTTCACATGCTTCTCCTAAGATGGTTCAGGCTTTCCTACAGCACAGAGAAAGAGGTAAGGCCTTTCTCCAACAAAGATTAAGATACAGTACTGTCCTTTGCAGTTTTTAAGATTTTGATTCAGGGACATCTTATTTGTTCAGATAACAACTGCAGTCCAAATTAGTCATGTTTATCTTAAACCAATAAAGCAGATTACCAAACCAAAACCAAATAAACCACATTATTATCATAACATGTTATGCAAAATCTGGCCATCCCATTAGGGGATGTTAGGATTTAGTTGGGTGAACACAGCCAAGGTAATGTGTTATCTAGCTGTATCCGGTACGTAAAAGGTTGAAACTATGTCTTGAGGATTACACAATGGTCCACTTTTCTCCTAGGTTTAGATTTGAGCAACCAATTTCATGGCCAAGGCAACGTATCCCACATTGCTGTGGCGGAGGATTGGCAAGCCTGCTAGGAAAAGCAAAAGATGGCCTCAGTGAAAAAAGTAGGTTAGCCAATTAGCAGTAGTTTTATCTAGCTGCTCAACATGTTAAGCTCTAATCATTACAACAATCAGGTTGGATTATTACGTTTTATCTCCCCAAGAAGATAGTGGGAGAGAAATTAACAGTCCAATTTTCAAACATTGGTCTCAAGCATCCTGCCTGAAATTGAGCACATTGGTACCAGAAAGATACAACCATAAGAACCTCTGTCCCAGTGGTGGGATTCAAATGTTTTTACAACCAATTTGTGGGCATGGCTTGGTGGGCATGGCAGGGGAAGGATACTCTAAAATTTCTATTCCCACCCCACTCCAGGGGAAGGATACTACAAAATCCCCATTTCCTCCTGATCAGCTGGGACTCAGAAGGCAGAGAATAGATGGGGGCAGGGCCAATCAGAGGTGGTGTTTACCGGTTCTCCGGACTACTCAAAATGTCTACCGGTTCTCCAGAACTGATCAGAACCTGCTGAATACCACCTCTGCTCTGTCCTAGCTGGAAAGTAAATGTTTTCCCCGGATGATATTCATGCCTCCTCCTAGTATTCAATTACTAAAGCATCACCTAGTAAATACTCTACTCTCCCCTGACCTCCACGTAATTCAAATGTCATTGATTTTCTTGTAGGTAGTTTATTTGTTCAGCACCATTGCCTGCCGGGAGAAAGACTTCACGATTATTTTACTCATATAGACTTTCCCCCCTGCTCACTGGACATTTGTCTGCTTGTAGAAGCTCATTCATTAGACTGACTTTGTGGGAGGAGGTTTCTTCTGGCATGATTACCTGTTGGGCATTACACAGGTGAAGCTTAGGCGTTTAAGTGAATGTGCCACCTTAAAGCAGCAAATACTTAACAGAACAAGAGTTCAGTTACCAAAAATAATCACATTTCTTTGAGATGAATAGTGCCCAGTATAAAGACCTGCTTTCTCTATGACCCTGGGTTAATTTTCCAACCCATGCTCACTTTCTTTGGTGGCTAAAAAATTAGAGAACACAATTTTCTCTGTGCAGAATACTAGCCTTGCAGGCAACTACAGGCAGACCCAAGCCCAATTTAAGGGGGAGAGATTGGGAACTATAGGAATTAAAAAGAGATGTCGCATTGACAAAAATGCTACTGTATTGGAGGCTTTACCTGATAGATCCAAGTGTTGCATAATGGAAATCAGAATGCCGATGAAAAATATGCAAGTAGCCAAACATAGTCAACAATTGGGAAGCAACCCCCCTCCCCCCAAAAACCCCATCCCATTTTAAACTGGCCACTTGGAATGGTCAAACTGGTTCCTAGGTCAGACATAGTGAAATGACCATTCATGAATTATTTCAGTGTGGAACTTCAATTCTGGCATTATCAGAATGGCATCTTAACGGGATCTGAAATATAAGGCAGTGACAATGAGATGTCTTTTGTATTATTGCGGAGACAAGAAACACCCAGAGCATATTGGCTTCATTTTCGTAGCATCTGAAAGTATTGCAAGCTTCATCAGCTTCGAGTCAATTAGCAGAACTGTCACTTTTAGGAACAATGAGAATGTGCTTAATTATGCTTCCCAGGAGGAGGAATGAGGCAAAAGATTTATTCTATGCACAGTTATAAACAACTGTGGATTCATTGCACAGAGGTAATAAATCCTGAACATTGGTGACTTTAACGCTCATGGTGGTAGCAACTAGCAAGGCTGGAAAAATGTCTTGGGCAGATTTGGTATCGGAGAGATAATTGACAATAGCCTGTGCCTCTTATCATTTGTAGAAGTAAATGAGCTAATGATTGGAACCAGCCAATCAGCACCAATTAAAACCTTAGTTAAAATGGCCTTCACCCAGTAGAAACAATACATCAAAACTCAACTATTTATAAATCAGCAGCCGTTCCCAAACATCACTCATGGACATCTGGTCAACAAGAGGCATTGTGTTTCTACCACCTTCAACTGCAGTCCTATTATTTTGATTAATATAAACTGCTCATCATGTAACCACACCAATTGTTATGGAAGAGTGAAGTTACAAGAACTTACTTGCTAACAAGAATTCTACCTAATTTTTGTCACCCTTTTTCACGTGAATGATGAAAATGATTGAGGCACAATTGTCAGAAATAATTAACAAGCATGCCAACAAAATCTATCCCATTGGAAGACACTGAATCCAACCATAGATTTTGGATGAATGAAAACTCTGCAAACTCAGAAGATTTAACTCTGTATTGATCACTTAATTAGCAAGTTGACACTTGCTTCAAAACAAAATGGACTGTCTATTGGAATAGTATTGCAAAAGAACTTGAAGACCTTATATATTGCTGAGAACATCACAACCTCTGCACTTATTATGTTGCCTCAGCAGTAAATTTCAACATGAATGATGCCAGAAAAGCAGACAGATTTGTGAGCTCCAGAATTGAATGACTGAATCATTTATACAGTACTTCCAGATACTTTACAACTGCCCTGTTCTGAGACATTCCAGTACAGCCACCAACTCTTGACAGTTCAAATGGAACAATTGAATAATGTAACTCCAGAATCTCTAAAGCTACCATCCATCAGTTAAAAAGAGAGAAAGCTAGTGACACAGATAAAATCACTGCAGAAGCAATAAACACTGCTTGTGATAAACTAATTTGTCAGCTCCATTTATTCCTTCAAACTATTTCAGAGTCTGAGGAAATACTTTATTTGTGGAAACGGGCAATATTTCCAATTTTCAAGAAAGGCAATCAGGAGTACAAGAATTGATGTGAGATTAGCCCATTGTCGGTCAAGGTATTTATCAAAGGCTTCAGAAAAGATGGAAACAAATAGCCCAAGAACAGCAGACTAATTTCTGGCTTGGAAGAGGATGTCGTGACCAAATATTTGTATTATGACAACTGCTTGATGAATGCTGTGGAAAGAGGATTCTTGCTGTTTATTGATTTTGCAGTGGTGTCTATCAGGCAGTGTTATGGAAGGCTAAGGTGAGCCTGCTAAAGTATTACAGCAGATACATGAGGAATCATGAAGTTTTGTGTGAATGGAGAAAACATCCAGAGCCTTCTCAGCCTATAATAGCAATAGCACTTAGACTTATATACCGCTTCATAGTGCTTTACTGCCCTCTCTAAGCCGTTTACAGAGTCAGCATATTTCCCCCAACAATCTGAGTCATTTTACCGACCTTGGAAAGATGGAAGGCTGAGTCAACCTTCAGCTGGTGAGATTGAAACTGATGGCAGTCAGCAGAATTAGCCTGCAATATTGCATTCTAATCATTGCACCACCATGACTCCTAATACTGTATTTCCCTTTCTTCAACATTGTGCTTGTTGCAGTCATAAGGAAGATATTTGCTAGCATTTGGTCATATTCAGAGATGAATTAATCATCGATCTAATGTTTGCTAATAAGCATATGGTTTTTGTTTCTGGTGGTTTTCACTAAGGTTGGGCAGAGATTTTAATTTGGACCACATATGGGCATCTGATTCTCTTGTAGGGAAATCCTTAAAGCCGTGTTTCTTCCTGGTGCTCAAGTGCACCCCCAGGAAAATATGCTTGATTTACTGCCAATTGGTGCAACATATGTGCTCCAAATCACCTTTTTCTCTTTCAATCCAGGTTGCTGCACAGATCTAATTTTCATAACTTTCCTATTGATAAGTGCCTATTGTAATACTTACCCTAGGACACTTATCTCCTTCAGTCAGCCTTACTATCGCTGGCATTTTGTGCTTCAAATAAATAATTGGAATAAGTTTTATAAGAGGAAAAACCTAAATTCAAATATGCTGACATATTCATTGAGGGACAAGAACTGCCTTCCCTAAGAACTTTGTGCCATTTTTTTGGCAATTTCTGTGGAGAAAAAAGGTCAAGCAGATCAGCACTTTCATTACATATGCCAGACTGTATGAAGTCACGAAAGTAGAAAGTGACATTTCTGAAGTATTTGACACCTGGATGATTTTTTTTAACACCTTCCTTCCTGTACCGTATCACTGAGCACCAAACAGCCAGTCAGCATACCAGCCACAGCAACCTGACATCACACTCACCGTCAACCCTCCATATAGGTTCTGCATCCTTAAGTGACCAGACAATGCACCCCCTTATTGACTGCACCCAGGAGAGACAGCCCCACCAAACCTCCTTCGCCAGCCCACTGAAACTATTTATCTAGTTGCTAGGATGCCCTCTTCCATCAGTGTCACCATACATCAGGCAAGAAGTGAGTATTCAAGAGAACCCTTCATTTAACAGGATGAGGATTAATGACGTGAGACACTAAAAGTGGTAATAAATGTAGTATAGAAATGTTCTTTATTCCAACAAAGTGCACTGCCAATACATGAGGATCTGAAGTTTATGAGTTTATTGCTGCTAAAACATTTCAGTGGGACAGTCTCAGGCACTTTAATTTTACCAAGGCAATCCTATTCAAATAGAGATAAAAGTAAAATTCTGTACAAATCACAGGGAGACTGATGCCCAGCTTAAGTATCTCCTTAGAGCAAGCGCTCCCTTTCCATAATTTCTCTCCCCATTTATAGGCTTTGTAACCCACAAGACCTGAAGTAAATTATGCTATATGTAGTAGCTCCAGAAAATCATGTCTTCAGACTCATTATAGCTTTCAAATAAAAATGAGAAAATCCATCACCAAACTCCACCATAAATTTATACTCCAAAGCACTCTTTCCTCTTGTGCATTGGTTAATACAACTTTAAAAGCCTACATTTATTCCTCAGTTCCCAATAATTAGACTTTCCTAAAATCTTACAAATAGGTTTATACATACGGTTAAAATCTATCTCTCAAACTCGTATAAGCCAGTCCTTTTGAAATTAAATGCAAGCAAATCTTTTCCAGAATATACAGAGGTAGGAAAAATATATGCAATAACCAGTGAGAGTTTTAGGGGAGCTCCAGGGAGGGATGGAATAAAAGAAAGCAATAAACATGGAAGCAAATGGAAGCACCCTTGATACAATGACCCCCTGGGAGAACTTCTCCGCTATCCTTAGCAGCCTGGAATTTCTGCTGTGACATCAACATCCATACATTCTAAAAAGAACCCCAGCTCTATGGGAAGTCAGGACGTGGCTTTGGCAATGCTGATAGGAGGCTTCGTAATTTGCATGGACATCGATTTGCATTTGCAGTCAAGGGATACTTTCATGGGGTAAGATGGCCAAGGCAGAGAAACCTGAGCTTTATATAGACTTTTAAATGCAAAAAATAAAACATGTTAGCCAACTAACACTGGTTCTTTAAAAAAAGGAGGGGATTGCAAAAGGGGGTTTCGTGACATAGGGTCACAGTCCTTAGTGGTGCTTTATTAACAAGATTCATGGAGAACAGTTAGGGCTGGAGAGTCCATTTTCTGCAGGTCCTTTTCTTTACAGGCTAATGAAATCTTCTTTCCGAAAGCCCTTCTGTAAAAACATAAAAAAAGACTGTCATAAGCACACATCAGGTCAGTGACGATCCAGCAAATGCTAACATATCTAAGCCCCACAGATACCAAGGGTATCACCTGTGGCTTCTATGCTAGAGACCTAGGTGCTATGAGTTCACTTTGGAAGAGAGAATAGAGAGAGAGAGAAAAACACAAACCGCTTTATAGTCCCGATGAAGCTTGCTGTACTGCCACATGTTAGACAAGAGGCTGGAAGAAGCTCTGGAGGCCTTTTCATTGTCCAAGCTAGAGAAAGAAGAGAAGTCTGTAACATTTTACTAGTGCACGTTGGGACTCAAACATACCCATTCCTTCTCCATGAATTACTAATGGGCATTAAGTCAAGATATTCACATTCATCTGTGGCTGGACTCTTATCCTCCCATTACCTGGATTATGTCCCTTTGATCTCCAATATTTATTCAGCAGCAGCCCTATAGGATCAGATCTATATTTTTGCAAAGCCAGGAAAAAGGCTGCTACTTTTAAGACTGAACTGAAAACCTTTGAGGTCTGACAGGCTTTCTTTCTTGCCCATTTTCTTTCTTCCTCCAGTCCTTGATTTATGCACAGGAACTTGCCTTTTGCTTTTGAAAGGGACTGCACCTTTTGAGGATTTTGTGTATCTGCCCTTCAAGTGAGTGCTGACTCGGGATGACTGGCTGGACAAGTCTCTGCAGTTTTCTTTGCAACTCTTCTACATCAAGAGTTTTTAGGCTTCCCATTGCCTGCTTCCTAGGGCTGAGAGAGAATGACTGGCCCAAGGTTACCAGGTTGACTTTCTACCTAAAGAGGGACCAGAACTCTTGATGCCTTAACTCCCATACCAAATGGGTTCTACTTCTGAACATTAGGTGAATCTAGTAAACAACACACTCTTGTGATGCTGAAACAAGGGGCATAAGGAAGTTTTCTGAAGCTGCAGCAGCGTCCATAAATTAAGTAGTGTAAAATGCTGCTCTAAGGGTGAAGTGAGTATGGCGTACGGATGGAAACTGCTGACCACATACCTGTCCCTTTTCTTCTTGATGTAGAAGAGTTTGCGCAGGCCATCAAAATAGACAATGTCACGTGCAGCAATGGGGCTCTCCACAACCAAGTTGTTCAGTACTGCAATGATGTTGACTACTACCTCTGTTGGAGGCCACTTATCTCCGGAGCTTCCAGGAAGTTTCTCAATCAAATGACTCACCACTTTGGTTGCTGCCAATCCGAAACAAAAGTGGTTAGCGGATAGTATACGGAGGAAATGTACTTTGTCTAAAATCTCACTGTGGATGATATAAGTAAAGCATTTAAATTGCATGAAGGGAACTCTTTTATCAAGGCCCTGCTGTATTTTCCTATAGGAATAACTCACACATTTCATCCTTGTTGCGTGCGTTCCGGGACAGGTTGCGAATCAATCCTGTCAGAGAGCGAAGCTGGTGATGGTCAGCTGTGCGGACTCTGTCCAGTACAGGGTTCAGGATCCTCTCTTGTTCCAAAGCCACCCTACTGAGGACACCTGCCCACTACAATGGATAAAAAGAAGAATGAGCTAGCAAATGATGATTCACCTGCCAAGTCAGTACTAACATTCTAAGCACAGTGGAGAAATGATATCTGACTGATTCGTCTACTATAAGGTGCTCTAGCAAAAATATAAAAGTTTCATATATCTATACCAAGAAATATCTGACTGTTGCAACCGATGACTCAGTTTATTCGTTACCTTTCCTTTCCACCCAGTGCTTTCTGGACCATTGATAACCGCCTTAATCATGTTTGGCTTTAGGCAGACAATGGAAGCCTTGTCACTCCTTTCCCTCCTGCAATCAACTTTATTGGTTTTCCCCTTTTCTCACGCTCCGTGACAAGATGGACAGGTTTTCAATGCAATCACTGTTCAAGCTCAAGCAACTGCAAAGTAGGCAGAGCAAGCATTCTTCATAGATACCTTCTCTATATGTTACTTTAAAAACTCTAGAGCCTCGACAGTGTTGATAAGTATTATTGACTGAACCACAAGGAAAATCTCACAGCCCTTTTCCTTCAGGGCACAAGAAAAAAATGGGGAAAGGTTGTTGGTAGCTATGGCAACAAATGTGCTCCGTTGTTTTAGCAGGCCTACTTCATTTTGCTACACTGCTCTTTGAATGTAACCACCATAGAGTTCATCTTCCATATCTAACTCACGTTTCCTACAAAACGTCAAGTTCATGTCTTAACTTCCTCCTCTCCTTAATATGCATTGCTTTATTTTAAAATCTTCAGAGGATTCGGGATGGTATTTCTAGAGTCAGCCTTACCCGCCGGTCTCCTGCTGTGATATTCTGAAGCGCTCCAGAGGCCGCCTCCGTTGTATGCTTATTCAGTTCACATCGCTGTAGCAGCCTGTTGTACACCCCTATAATCTGAGGGTTCCACAGCCACTCCAACCCTTTGGGATCCTTAGAAACCTCTGCGAAAGTCACAATATCAGAGTTCATGTGGAGCTAAGGAGAAGAGTAAGAGAGTATTTAATGACCATTCTTTGAGGCTGTGTGAACTTTTGTTCTAGCTGCAATCTTAAATTGATGTTCAGGTGTTAATATATTTTATATATTCTGATTTCTATTTGATTCTTGCTAGAGAATCCCTTTACAGTTTACCCAGTCCAAAAAGGATTTATTATTGCTCAATCCATTCCCAAGGAGCCTATTCTCCCCACATCTTATTTCTAATCATTTTGACCCAGTTACTTTTTCTTTGGGGATATTATTCCTCCCATAACAAGTCTATGTCTTTCTTATACTTTAGCATTAATTTCTTCCAATCGAAGGCATATTACTCAGAGGAACTGACACCCTTCTGGGTATCCCAGCTACCAAAGATAATTTCTATTCCAGAAGAATTGTTGGGGTTTAAGTGTGAACAGGAATAGGACCAACTGATCTAGAATACCTCCCCATTGATATCAGGGATTCACTACTGTTATTTAGCTAAGGAGAAAATGTATTCTGTCCAGAGCAATACGTTAGTGAAGACTCTAGATGTGGAACTGAGGTCTGTTCTTGACTATAAGGGCTGGGATTGAATCCGGATGTGCTCAGAGTCTAGTCTTTTTAGTCAAGCTTTGGATTCCTCTCAAGCAGAGGCTTCCTCCTTTCCTTTCTTTCTCAGTTACTTTTCATCCCATGAAATAAGAGCTGCCCAGAACAGGCTCAGTTCTCTCTCTTAATGGCATTTTTTTTCACAGTCTCACCTCTCGGGCTCTCCTGCTTTGTGGGCTGAAGCAGCCTACTAGTTCACTTGTCATGTTAGCTCCATCACTCCTCTTATATCCTTCAAGCCGCTGGAGCGAGGAAGGAGGAATTTCATCATAAAGTCGGTAGGAGAGGTTGCGCAGGACACAGACTGCATTCTCAACACTCTGTGAGGACAAAAATCCAATTTTTCGGGGGGGGAAACCCCGAAAACAAACATTTTTATAGTATATTATTTACTGCAATGTTTCTATTATTTTCTTAATTTTTAATAGCAACTGGCATAGACTAAATTGGGTTAAATTGATGTCCAGGTGTTAATAGTGTATTTTATATATTCTGATTTCTATTTGATTTTTGCTAGAGGATCCCTTAGGCAATAAAATAAAGAGAGTATTTTACAATATTTTTGTATCAAACATACATATTTGTTTAATGATGCATCATTTGCCTTTCAAATGTTTGCTTGAGGCATTTTATAACAAGAATCTTCATCAGCTTTTGACAGATTCAGGTTGTTTCGGTGCCAGAAGCCATCAATATTGTATTTTTGCCAAGAATCTGTTAGGCTGAAGAATAAGTTCCTGGATATCTCTATTCCAAGTTACCATCAAGCATTGAACTTTACTTGAAGAACCGGACCTTTAGTTTATTACACAATTCATAATATATTTTAAATTATTACACTGATATCTACCTTTGTACATGGAGCATGAGGTGTGTTTCACTGGCTATATTAATACAACATACTCAAGGTCAACTACAAACTTAGCAGCTACAGTTTCATGACAAACTAAACTTGATTCACTTTAATTCTGGTTAGCTCTGACCATCTTAAGAGTGTTGTGTGAACGAAGGCCAGCTGAGATTTATCCTTCAATGTACCTTGGAAACCAAGAAAATAATCAGGAACAAAGTGAAGTGTGTTTTATAAACACAGCCACTGGCTCTCTTACTTCATTATTTATTGTCACAATTCGTTTTGTAAAGTAGGGCAGCCACAGAATTATTGACAGGCTAAGATTACCTAGTGAATTTCATGGCTGAAGATGAATTCAAACCCACATCTCCTCAGCCTTGATTTGATATTCTAACTATTGTACTTGCAGTAATATAAAGTACTTCATTTTTTAAAGAGTATATCTAAAAAGAAAAGTGTAAATGGAAGTGTTATTTCTTACAGAGATGCATCTGGCAGGTGCCCACGCTAACCAAAACCTTCACCTTAAATGTTAAATTTATGAAATGTTAGTGTTCTTGTGCATTATGTATAACACTTACTGTCGCACCTTTGTTTTCTTTTCAATGCTTGCCTTAAAAATGTGTGTCTAGAAATGCCACTTCTACAATGCCACTTTACTGAACTAGTAGCCTATAAATAATAAATGTTTCATTCAGCAATTTATTTAGGTAAATAATGAAATAACAGGTTCAGGAAAAATATGTTGGATGGACTATGAAGGACAACCCAATTAAATATTTACAGTAATGGAGAACTATATGTGAAAGAATAACCACAGGAAATTGTCATCAAATTTTGCCTTGGAAAAAATGCATTTCCCCACTTGACTCAAGCTGGATTTAGAATAAACTGAAAGATCTCACCTTATCCTCTGATTTTCCCACCTCCAGCGAACTATTTATGTAGCTGACCATGGAATCTACCAATCCATGGCATTCACGCATTTTTTGCCGAGTCTGCTGGCTAGCAGAACTAAGATTCCTATAGGAGAAACAGGAAGGGGTATCATTACAAGAATATTCCTTCAATGCACTCTCTTCAAACTCTAGTCTTTGCCCTCTTATTCTTAGAAAAGAATTACAATATCTCAAGAAATATTTTTCAGATAAACTGTCCCCCTCCACTAAGCAGCAAAAATTAGGTCATATAATTCAACCACAATCTTGACAAAGTCAAATTGCAGCAAAATTTTATTTATATTTGGGGGGGGGGATATTTTCATAGTAAGAATTGCATTCCTGTAGTATCTTGCTTTACAATCCAACATAATGTTCCACCATACATAGATACTTATCATAAAGGAATTACTCTCCACTTCAAGTACCGGTTCAATTTGATCCTCTTCTGTCAGAAACGTAATACGTTGATTGTGTTGCCATTGTCTGGATTCTAATCTTTGCTATGTATCAAATCAATGGCACTGACTAAGATAGCATAAATGAGGAATGCTATGGATGAATAACTCTCCTATATATATTTAGTGGAAGCATACCATACAGACAGACAAATATTCTCTTCTAACCATACAACACAGAGTATACTCAATTGCCTGAGAAACCTATGAAAGTAATGGTGTTCACTATTTTCTACATTAGTTGTAAACTAGTTTTGCTGAATGAGATTCAGTAATGCTTGCATTTCTCTTTTTATTCCTACCAATCTTACTAAAAGGTTATAACAACAATGACTACTATTATCGATCAGGATTTTCCTACTTCTTTCAGATCCTATAATTCTCTTACAGTTAAAGTACCTGAGGAAGCCAGTGGCGTTGTAGAAGATTTCTGACTCAGAGGCATTTTGTTGAATAATAGCCGCATTCCTTGAGGCGGAGAGAGGGGTCAAGATCAGGTTTGTGAGTTGCTCCAAAGTGTCCCGGCCAAGGCGGTCCTTGAGGTTATCACTTGAAGACAGATTCCAGAAAATGCCTGCAAAGCAATCAATCAGGAGACAGAGGAATGAGACAATATCTTTGCAGAAAGCGCTATTTATTTAGCAAGATGGGAATGGCTCCCTTATACATACCAGACCTTTGGGATTTAAGTAATCAGCTTTTTATAACAATATTTATTGCTTATGATATCATCCTGGACATAAATTGTTTCAACTCCTACCCTCAAAACGATGCTATAGAGCACTGCACACCAAGACAACTAGACA
>JANHFT010000039.1:193221-207046 GCA_032467955.1 Pseudoxenodon macrops | reverse complement strand
AGATTTTTTTTCTTGTTTTTGTCCCCAAAAACTAGGTGCGTCTTATACTTCGGTGCATCTTATACTCCGAAAAATACAGTACCATAAATAAAAAGGTTTCACTCCCTTGTATTGCCTCTTCACTGAACTCCTTCAGACCTTATTTCCCAGGCACCTTTTCCTTTTGTATCAACATCGAAACACTTTTAAAATTATTTCTTAACAAAGGCCCTTTTGAGAGAGCTTTAGCTTGGCATATTTCCTAGAGAAAAGAAAGGAGGAGACCAGCTATCAGTTTAATCCAGGTGCAGCCCAAACACTGCTAGTGATTATATTTCCGAAGCTGTAGTTACTGTAGAAACCTTGGCCAAACTTTCACAAATATAATACTTTGTAAGATGAGATTTAGCTATTATAATTTAATATTTCCTGTCAAATGACTCCACACTTTGTTCGTGATTCTAGAAGGACGGAACTACAGTGGATTCCTTATCTATTTTATAAGCCTGTAAAAGAAATTTCCATTTAAAAATAGCAGCACAGAATTCTTTACGTCTTTAAATAAGTACACAAAAATGATTTTGACTGACGTGTCAACTAGACCAAGTGCATTTCTAGACAAGTCTTTTATTGTACAATTGCCCTGCCTTGTTCATGAAATTTTGAGAACAAATCTGGAACACAATGTATTTTCTAATCCTTTCATCTTTTCTCTCTTTATTTTCTTTTTTCGGATCACAAACATTTGTTAAAGAAAGGGGGGGGGAGAACCAGCAAAAGTGCTTTTATAGTGGGTAACACTAGAAATCAAAACAGGAATCTTGGTCTGAATTACAGAGATAGTTTACTAATATGAACCGGTGGTTAAGGTTCTTGCCCTCATTGAAAAAAAGGTCACTGCCCTAAATGAAAATATATATATATATATATATATATATCTGTATTCCCAGACAATCCCTTTTTAAAAACAATCCCTATTTAAATGGTTGAGCAGTTTGATACTCTTACACGTTCCCTGCCTCTGTGTGCTTTACTCAGAGCAGTTTTCTCCGGTTTGGTGACTTCCAGGCATGTTCAACTAACTCTGAACAACTCCAGTTAGCAAGCCTGAAAGTAGTTTGAACTTCAGCACAACTGGACATACCCACTTGGGGAGGCTGGGACAAAACTTTCTAAGTATGTTGATAGAATATCATAAGACATGTCTCATCTCACCTGTAGAGGATTGTATTTGCGCAAAAAATTAGTAGTGAAATACTACTAATATGTTTAATAATTCCATCAATTGTAACAATCGTGTAACATTTACGAAACTAACCAGTAAACATGCTTTCAGGGAGAGAGAGTAACTATTTTCTTGTTACAACCAAAAGCTAATATTTACATTAAGCTTTTGGTTTAACCTCTTTGTTCTCATTCTATATTAACAGTATAGTAGTACTGTCTTATTTTCATATCTTTCTTCTTTTCCCTTGTTTGCTCACCATTTGTGAAGTTTCAATGATAAATTCTATAGGACTTTTTTTAAATGTTAGCCTACAATGTTTTATAATATACAAATATATAATAAGAATCTAACACAGACATATTTTGATTCGTTAAGCAGGAATAACTGATTTCAGATTGAAATTGTATCTGTACTTCCTCAAAATTCAGAATTATTTCATAATTTGGTTCATGATGCATTTAAAAAAAACTTCATATGCAATATATAGTAATCTAAGTATGATATTAGAAAGTGAGAAAATACCAGCACGGAGAGAACAACTATAATCATTTGAGAAAAATGCAATGGAAAATATGTAAAAACAATTATATGAACTTTTGTTAGAAAGTTTAGAATCATATATCTCCCAAAAAAGACTTAAATTCATGACTGATTATATCTTGATGAAACCAAAGCAAAGCAATTATCACAGATGTTAAAAAAGATCACGCAGAGAAAAATAGATTGTGTAAATTAGCCTAGTAGGGGGTCTATGATACACTTGGAAAACCATAATTAAAACATATAATGTCAATATTAAAAGAATGAGGGAACAACTGAAAGGACAATAAAGATTTGGTGGTGTTAAAACAAAATATGTTTTTAACATAGTACAATTTTTAACATATGTTATAAATTACATCTGTATAACTTATCTTCGCTTCCACTCCATCCTAATTTAAATCTATACCAATCTAGCCACTCTGTCTGAGGAAATGAGCTACAAGTCACAGCTCACACCCTTTGATAAAATGTGTTATTCAGAAATAATTCTACCAGATTCCTCCTGACTTTTGCTACTATAGATTAACATGATTCTTCCTTTACAACAGTGGTGTGGTAATCATATGTTCAATTTCCATACAGAAAAGGTAAAATCAATTTCCATCTCTCTTGGCACCAACAATGTTAATTGCTCCATTACGATAGATAGAAAGCAAGTAAGTCAGGGTGAGGACAGGAAACATTTTTGTTTATGTCAAAGGATTAGAAAACCTACTGTGCCTTGACAGATGCTTTCAATTTATTAAGATAAAAGTTCATAGAAGTAGCATAGAAGAGAATGCAAATTCTTCTCATTTTACCAAGCAAGTGCATGCGCTATTATTAAACATGACTCCAATGGAAAATAATTATCTAGATGCTATTGGTCAAACATGCCTATTTAAAAAATATACTGTGGTATACAACAAAAGAGGAAACATAATCCCGGCTCAAAACCCTTCAAGGAACTCTGCTCCTAGAGCTTCTCATTAATATTGACATATTAATTTCCTATCTCATACTTGACATCTTAGTTTATGAGAGTGGCTTAGAGTTCATTTAATAGATTTGCTTTCAGGCTTCCTGTGGAAATTGTTCCAAAATTCAACACAAAGCTTCCCTTATTAAAAAGTAGCCAAATAATTTTATCTGATCACAATGCTAGGCAATCCAACCCTCAGCTTTTTGCTAACAAGGGGAAGGCAAACGTTCCATCAGATCATCTCAAACTAGTTCCAAATTTTAGACCGCCGAGAAGAACTTTAGTTCTTGAGTTCCTCTCTGAAGACTTCCATCAGCAAAAAAAGAAGAAGAAAAAAATACAGAGATCGTATCTAGTATTCCAGTACCACCTTCTGCATCTGCCCGCTGGGTATCCCAATTGTCTACCACAGTTTTTTGAAAAAGTACAAGGGAAAGCTATTAAACATAGATTTCCCCCCCCTCCTTAGTCATTCATTCTTTCTAATTGACATGGACACTTTAATCTATTATTTTTTCTCCGTGCAACACAGGGAATGGGGAAGTGTATTTGGAGGTGTTCTAAAGAAGCTTTGCAGCAATTCAGTTGTGGCTGCAAACCTGCCTCTTCTTCCAAAGTCAGCTGTTTAGGGAAGGCGCCTCAACTGATTTCTTGCTTTGCACTACTTTATTTGAAACTGAAGCAAAGCTGGTTTTCCTTTGTAACGCTGCAGCTCTAAAGAGCTTGAGGGCCTGCTGTTTCCCATTGGGAAATTCTGGCTCAAGCATGACGTAACTTTTCCAATCCTTCACTGGGTCCAAGGAGACACAGTGAAGTTTTAACTCCATGAAGATTAAGAAGCTTCATGAAATGACTGAGGAGAAAGTCTGCTCAGGGAAAGTAGGGCACCCACAAGATTATTCCAAGAATCAGTAATGTTTAAATTCAGTAGGAAACTATATGGGGGGGGGGGGGGTTTCCCAGATTGTTTTATGCCTGAGAAAAACCACCTGCTGATCCCAATGACAGCATATCTGGAAAGGCTGAGGGCAGAACTTTAAAACAACTTCAATCTTCTTCGCTTTTTAAGAAATTAAGTTCCAATACACACACTTTAAACCAGGCTCAGATACGGATTGACAGTTTACAGAAATACCATAATATAATTTGATAAGGGTAGAAAACATTCAATTATCCCAGAACTCTGGATTTAGGTTTGCATTTTAAAATAAGCTTGAATCCATATTCAACATGCCAAGGATGGTGGCAATTCCTTAATGAGGCACTTGGCTGGACAGATCCTTGAGTACATTTTCAGTTCCGTTTATGATATGGTGAGAAAACAGTGAGTCAGTCATTCTGGATCATATCTGAAACTTCTCCTGAACTTCTATAACTCACTCACAGACTCTGCCTTTAGATGGAGTTTTCCTATTTCATGGTTTTTCTCGCATATATTCAAAGCAGCATTTGCTGCCTCAAAATATGTAATTTGTAGGATTTAGGCCAAAAGAAATCCAGGATGGCCTCTTAGAGTTACAGTAAAACAGATGAACACTCCAAAAAGTAATGTAATGTTAATCAGAAAGAAAACATCATTTCATTAATAGAACTCATCAGTATACAAGGAATTTAATGGGGAAAACATGTACTTCTATCTGTTAGGCCAAACTCCTGGCAATTTCTTCCAAGTCCACTGAAAAAGAAAGACTAGGATGGTCATTGCATAGCTTAATTTTGGTTCTGATTGCAACGGAAATCAGCCCTGCACAGTAGTTTATTAGCAATATGGCTTTGTTTTGTTTTTTTCTTAGAAGCAAGGTTAGTTTAGAGAAAGATTCTTGCCATGATTTATTAAAACAAAGCTTCGGAGCAAGAGAAGCATGCCTGCTGTTGAAGACAGAGTGTGATACTGGAATCACAGAAACATAAATTTAGAAGAGCCATTTAGGACATCTTCCAATCTTCTGCAGGAAGATGCAGGAATCCAAATGAAAGCATCCCAGGCAGAGAGTTATCTAGCCTTTGTTTAAAAGCATTAGGGGAGCCTATCACCTCTCTGGATAAGTTGGGCTGCTGTCCAACAACTATTAGGGCATCTCCTCCCCCCTCCACCCCCAGGCATCACTCATTCAGCTCCTTCAACTGCTCTTCAGGCTTACCAATCCCCTGGTCATCCTTTCTGCTTTTCTTTGCTCCAATGTTTCATATTTCTTTAAAAATATTACCTGAGAACTGGAACCAATCCTCGGGGGTGCGGATCTGACTAAGAATAAAGTTGAATGATTAAGGCCATGATTTGAAAGATATACTTCTGTTAATGCTGTCTAAACTTGCCTTTGCCTTTAAAAAAGAAAAAGAAACTACATCACACTCCTATCTCATATTCCATTTCTACATTACTAAGACATTTCACAAGCATCATTACCAAGATGTTCCCTATCTCTCTCTTTATTACTGTATATCTATCTTGCTGAAATTCTGATGACACTTGGCAGTGTACAAGTACATTTGAGTTTTGCTTTCTAAGTCAAGAACTTGGCACATTGTTAAATTTATTTCTATTACTTTTAGCGTGTTTCTCTAAATTATCAAGATTGTTCTGGATATTATTTCTGTCTATATTAGTTATTCCACTCAATTTTCTGATACCTGAAAATCTGATAAGCATTCCCTCCACCTCCTCATCCAAGCCATTACTAAAAGCATTGGAGAAGCCAGGTTGGATTCTCCCAGCACCCCACTTGAATCCTTTTCCAATCTGATGGGGAATCATTGATAAATCCTCTTTGAGTATAAATTTATACTCTTTATTCACTTCATCAGGCCAATTTCAATATTATACATAAAATAAAACAGTATTTTCTTATCATTTTTTGACAAATCTCAGGCTTCAATCCTATCTTTTCTTGCTGGAATAGGTAAGTGAACCAACAGAACTAAACAGAAAAGTGCTTCTGATGTCACAGAAATAAAATACAATCTAATTTCCTAGAACATTCAAGAGTATGTATGTTTATACACAAACATAAGAAGTACTACACTGAAGAATTATTCCTTAGACACATAATGCATTTTAAGCCAAGAAAAGGGAGGAATACGATTGTTGGGTGAGGCAGCATTTCTCATTGCACAGGTTTTCATCCAAAATAAATATTTATTGTATTACTCCACCAACCACAGAATAAATTATACAATTGTTGCTGAATGCTGCAATACTTATGATGTTACAAGACACAGTACTGCATCTTAGTTCTAAATCATCACATTTTCTACCTTACTATGAACTTGAGTTTCCTTTTTCTTATTTTTCTGCTCTGCCAGGTTGTAACTAAATAGTTCTTGTATTTATCCATCACTTGATTAAAAAAACACAAATATAAGCAACATAAATATAAAATGTATTTAAAACAATTTTACCTGTCAGATTTGTAATTCACACTAAATAGTTCTTATAGCAGAAAGAAAATCTGAACTTACTTCAAATTTCTTTTTAGTATACCTTCTGGGGAAAATCAGCTAGCCTCATGAAGAGCTAGTTCAACAAAGACTTTATTTTTCCATATTTATAATGGATGAAATAAGAAACTAATGAATGAAATGGGAAACTACCACAGTGAACTGCTCCGGTAAGAAATTGATAATAGAACAAAACTTTGCAGATTTTATATACTCACCATCCAGATTGGTTCCAGGCAATTCCCTATTTTTATTAGAGTGATATATTTCCTATGAAAGTGTGCAGCATTTGAATTTGAAGTAGGCAAAGGTGCACTGGATCTTAAAACCACATATTCCTGAGCTTCCACAGCTACCTTTAGGGATATGCTGTCAAGTGCAGCAAGGGTATTCATCATGCTTACACTAGTGAGTATGGTTACAAAGGACTACACTATCATAACTGCACACTTCAGCAGTTTTCTCAAACAGAATACCCCCTAGAGAGCAGTCTATCTTTAAAAAGTCTTTCTCCCCAGCCTTGGGTTAGCATCAATGATAAGCCCCTTCTAGGATTTTATGCATTTGCTGAATTTTTTCTTTAGATGAGCAATGCTATTTTCTCATTGGAGGGGCAATTCCACTGCTTTCAATGTTGCATACCACTCCAAGCTTTTAAATGCAGGGTTGCATCTGGATGCTGAAATTCATTCTGCCATTCCGATATCGCTGCACAATAGTTAAAATCAGGATGTAAAAGTAAGTAACATTCCCAAACAGTGGTGACTTCAGCAAGAGCTATGCTAGTTGGCAAAGGCTATTTTTGGTTTCCAGGGAATCATATGAGTTGGTAATAATACTGAGTGAATCCCATGCTAATGGTGTCCTTCAGGAAACACCTAGACCAGCACAAATCTGACCTGGTTCTGTTTTCATCTGTTAAAGCTATCCCAAGGAAAGTTTAAAAGCTCCCTTAGGTTGCAATTCCTGCTTTCTTTCGCAACTGTCAGCATCTACCTTACTGTCATACATATTTAATTACTGTTAGATGCAAAATGTCAGATGTCAAGGAGTAATAGTATTTGTTCAACTTGATGAAACAATGATATGAAGAAAACTTTTCCCCTATACTTGCCACCATACTTGATCATTTTTAGGATATTTTAGCAAATAAATAAGCTTGTATATTTTCCCAATTCTAACTCCAAATTCTGGCACAGTGTTTAACCCAATCTAGTAACAAAAAACAGGCCTACCCAGCTCTGTTCAAACATTGATCTGATATGGACCTCTGAACAATATTTAAATCTGCCTAAAGTCAAGGAAGTCGAAATGCACAGATCTAAAATGTAAAGTGTGAGGTAAAACATAAGCTTGAAATTAAAATAAGGTACTCATTAAACTTGAGATTTGAAAACCTATGTTTGTGTAGAGAAAATTAATTCAACAATATGGTACTTCTGCTGTTACACAGTCCTGCAATAAACCCAGACTCCAGGAATGACATAACTACTACCATACTAATTGCTCCAACCATATGCTGTTTCCACTGTCTGTTTTCCTCACAAGTTTTAGAAAAGATCTGAGTTCCCACTGCCTGCTCTGCCTCGCCTTCTTCTTTCAAAATTGAGTGTGCATATGTGTATAGCCCAGAAAAACCTGGTTCCTTTTCAGGGAATGTATGTGAAATGTAGAATTCTATATAGACAGTCAGGTGTTTGAGTGGCCTCGTTTAGCCATATACCCAGATAATTCATCTGCAGCATACATTATCCATCCTGTAGTGTTCTCATGGTGGAATTTGAGAAATAAACACAAACATGCGTTAATATATTCCCTCTCTACCGAGCAAGGGAGGGAATGTGCATACAGTACAGAAAAAGCAAGACTTGGCTTATTAACTGTGCCTAGAAATAATGTGTGAAGGTGGATCTGGAGAAAAGGTAAGAAGAAAAGGAAATAGCTGAGCTAACAGCCTCCCAGAAAGGCCATTCTACATGTAGGGATACTGTGATGGCAGGAGAGAGAAACTGTGTGGGGTTCCAAAGTATTAACTTGCTCCAGACAAAACAATTGACTCATAATTTCTCACAAATATATGAATATTTTCCAACTTACTGCCACTCAGCTATGTCATCTAGGATTCCCAGAATACCCACTTGCTGGCTGGCTGGGAATTCTGGGAAATCTAACAGTAAACCCTACCAATTCATCTATACGCACTGGGGACATCCAAGAGAGATCAGCAAGGGGTATGGATTATAAAGTCTGGTGAAACACGTACAACATTTAGTCAGGAAGATGTTTAAGAGGAAGACTTTCCAAAATGACATAATGGAATTGTGTGCAAAAAACAGGATTCTGAGTGCTGGAGGGAAAGCTGGCTGCACTGGGGCCCAAGAACAGAAAATTAGATGAGAAGGGGATTCTGAAGAATTTTAGATATAACACCTAGAATTCAGGCTGATAGGGACATGCAAAATGTTTTGATTTCAAACAGGAATTTTTTATGCCCCCGTAAAACAAAATGCAGTGTTTTATTCTGAGTCTAAATTAAAGTCCAGCTTTTTCCAAGGGCCTTTTTGGGACATAGTCTAGTTCTTCTGAGCATGCAGCTGAGCTCTTGTTTTGTGATTTATTATTAGGTTATATTTTCCAGACTTTTTCCAGTCCAAACTAGTAGAGTAGCACAGACCACATTCTTTGCTGTCGTCTGGATCAGGTGTTGAGTAAATGGAGTGTTGAGAGGAAAGAGGCAATTAAGAACAAGGTCAGACAGAAGAAGACTACAGTACTTGCAGCTGCAAAGCTGCTAATCTGCCTGGTAAATTGGTGCTGTTTAAAAGAAAGAAAAACGTGTGTGTGTAAATAAAGGAGTTCCTGTGGATGGGTTCAATGAGGGTTATGCCATGCCTTAATTTGTGCAGGGATATGCATGTACATTCAAACAAGTTTGTGTTAGAGACAGGTGGTACCTAATAAATAATGTTGCTGAATCTGCACCCTGGTTTTGCTTAGCCTTGTTTATGGAACTTTGTTATGCACCTTTCGTGTGTACACTTTTGTCTTGTGTAACATTAATATTATTCATATACTCAAGGAACATCAGCACTTCTTTTTTGTAGCCACCCCTATAATATGCAAGTAAAAACATCAGGAAAGAGTAATATAAATGCATTTGTTTTTGTCTGCACCGGCAGACAGGTTGGGGGGGGGGGAATGCAGTGCCCTTTAGAAATTTGGCCAAGGTATTTTTTAAAAATTCAAAACATAAATAAATTCCAAATAAAATAGACGTACTATTTGAAAAGAATATTGAAGATTTTAGGAAATTGGGAAAAAATCATTTTCCCCCCCATAGAGGGTAGAGAACAGCTTTCCTGATAATAGAAGGTAATTGAAACAGATCTGTTAATAGAAACAAAGCTGCCTTTCCATTATTTTATGGGGATGTAATTAAAAGTTTTAAAAAATGTTTTAAAAAATCATGCCCCCAGCCACATTTTCTAAAACTCAGGTAGTGGGCGTCATTCAGCATAGACCACTACCTTCCTACTCCTGAATATTCAAGGAAACAAAAGTGATCTCTATTTTTTTCCTGTGGTTAAAATCTTCAGAATCATACAAGTTTCATTCTGCTGGGGGAGAAAATGTTCAGGCTGTTTCAATTTTTATTCTAATGGAATACAGCCGAGTAGAAACATTTGAGAGAACGTCTGAGTGGGGTACTTTGTTCTAAGCTAAGAATAAAACTTATTTTCTGTTTTATGCATATTCCTATCAACCATGGAAGTATGCCGTGGGCACTGCTTAAAAAATGGATAAAACTCCTTTAAATGCCTTCGGTACAACAGTGCATTCTTTCTCTACATAAAAGTATATTTATTTTTGAATAGCATTATCAAAGAACAAAGTATGATAATGTCTTGCCAATGGCAACTTTAAAACAAAACAAAACAAAAAAGAAACGAAGTTCAGTACTGGACACAGAGTAGCTGGTAGGGAGAGGAAGAACAGAGAACAGCCAACTGTCATTTAGAGCTGCTGTTCAGGAGGCAGAACAACTTTTATTTTCTAGTGATTTAAAAGGAAGAACTTGAATGAATACGAAGTACAAAAAAATCAGATTATGCTTAAGTATGAGGAAAACTTTCTACTACCGTGTTTCCCCGAAAAGAAGACCCACGAAACAAGCCCTTGGCCTTATTTTTGGGGAGGTCTTAATTATTTTTGAGATGCAGAAGGCAGCGAGCGTAGTCACCTCATGGCTGCACATGCATTTAAATATTTGGGGAGGGGCTTATTTTGGGGGGGAGGGCTTATTTTACTGCATGCGGTCAAAAGTCTGATTGGGTTTATTATCCGAGGTGGTCTTATTTTTGGGGAAGCAGGGTAATAATAGTTTGACAATATAACAGACTTCTCTCACAGGAATTTGAAGAAAAGACTAGAACATTATTGGTCAGGGATACTGTTATTGTACTCTGCATTAAGCAGAGATCACATTAGACCAGCTCTAAGTTCCTTTCTCATTTCTATTCCTACGATTTTTTGAATTAGGCTAGCACCAATTTGATATGCAACAAGATACAATATTTATCTTTCTTTAAAATGTCTTGCTTTCTTTAAGGTTGCTAAAAATGAAAGTGTGGGATGTATATTCTATAAGTAAATAATAAAAATAACTAATGTGTGCAAATTATGTTCCTGTTAAATGTATCAGAATACATTTGATCAAGCTCCCCCCCACCATTCTCACTCATTCTATTTCTACCTTGTTAGCAATCTTGGAAATTTTGGGTAGCACATGGTTTTTTGGCTTGCCCCATTTTGGGGCAATCCCCAAGTAAGCCTCCAAACATTTTATTTTTAAAAAAACAATCAAAAGTAATGTAAAACTTCATTAATATAATTGAGCTTTTGGTGCAAGAAAATAATGTTTGCTGGGCAGTCTCGTTGTTTACAAAAAATTGGCTAGGTGTATATTTTTGTATGAGCCAGTTTGGTATATTGGTTAAGGCATCAGGCTACAAACAGGGAGACGGTGAGTTCTAGTCCTGTCTTGGGCATGAAGCCAGTTGGATGATCTTGAGACAGTCACTTTCTGTCAACCCTGGAAGGAGGCAATGGCAAACTACTTCTAAAAAAGTATTGCCAAGAAACCTTGTCTCCGAGAATGAGACATGGAAGAACAAAAAAAAGAAAGAAAGAAAGAAACCCTTTTGTATACAGATTTCATCAGAAATTAATCCATAGAGGCTAAATGAAGCAAAAAAATAACTTACAAATGTCCAGGTGGTGCTCAGGTATGCATACATGCACACCAATTCTATTACTCTGGATCTTTATGGCTGAATCCCATACATCTTATTCCAATTCCCCTATAATCATCTATGAATGGAATTGGTTTACTTTGCTTTCAGAGATGAAAACTGCTGAAAATAAAGGAATGGGCAGGAGGTGCAAATGTTGCTACTGAAAGTCAAGGATGCCTTTGATAATTAGCCTTACAATAGCCAACCAGCTTGACTGATATATTCAACCTTTTTTCTTTCCTTCTCTATCCGCTTATCTACTCCCTGTGTTTCATCGGTATTTATCTATTTTTCTGTGACTTTGTGTAAGAGAGAATTGCTGGTACCTACAATGAAGGAATCAAACAATTTAACAAATGGGTTACTATATTTTACCAATTTTAATCAGTAATTGTTTTTATTCTGATTCTATCCTTTTTGGAAGTGGAGTTTCTAGCAGGTTTATTTATTTGTTGAGTCAGTCAGTCCATATACATAATATAAGTGTGACATGTGCATACATTTATTGAGGGGGGAGAATCTGAAGAGGAATCATAAATTGATAAAGGAAGCTGGGAACTGCCCAGCGTTTTATCATTTCCCCCCTCTTATATTCGTATTCTTATATTTGTTTGGGAAGTCATTTTATATTCAGGGTAATATTTTGTGGTAATTACGAAAGGAGCCACATGAGGCATCAACTTTCATTCTAGCTCTTATGGCTTACTGGTATGGCTTAGTGGGCGTGGCAAGCGAAGGATACTGCAAAATCTCCATTCCCATCCCACTTTGGGGCCAGTCAGAGGTGGTATTTGCCGGTTCTCTGAACTACTCAAAATTTCTGCTACCAGTTCTTCAGAACCTGTCAGAACCTGCTGAATTTCACCCCTACTATAAGAATAGGATAGGATAGGATAGGATAGAATTCTTTATTGGTCTTTGGTGCATATGCTCTCAGTGTACATAAAAAGATATATTCATCAAGAACCATAAGGTACAACAGTTAATGATAGTCATAGGGTACAAATAAACATATATATAGAATATAGTTAATATAAGTGTGTGTGTGTGTGTGTAATAGCTATCACCACTTAAATATTCTAGAATTCTGGGGGCTGTGTTAAATTATGAGTCAGCAACAGGCATATGTGTCTAATGTTAATATGCATGCTCTGTGTAAGAAGGCACTAGGGCAATGATGGCAAACCTATGGCACGCATGCCACAGGTGGCACATGGAGCCATTTCTGAGGGCACGCTCCAGCTGATTTTCGGCCTTGATTTTCGACCCCCATCTGGAGGCTCCAGGAGTTTTCAGGGAAGCCTCCAGCGGGTGAAAAACGGCCCAACTGGCAAACCGGAAGTTCGGGAACAGACTTCCAGTTTGCCTGTAGGACTATTTTTCGTCCTCTGGAGGCTTTAGGAGGCTTCCTGAACCCTCTGAGGGGTTGTGTGCCGGCACATGTGCGCGCGCTAGTGCGCACACACTATCATTTTTGGCACACAAGAAAAAAAAGGTTAACCATCACTGCACTAGGGCAAGTTTACAGAGTCCCTTTCTCAGGTCAAAATAATCCCTGTAAACATATGCTGATGTTTATTATTTTGCAGCATACTGCCTGTTCCTTTTTAAGGCACAGTTGAGTTGGAAGCTCCAGTTGGTCGTCTTCTCAACAGTGCTATTCAGAATCTGATTCCCATTTTCTTTGTGGCAGTTTTTTCCTTTCTTCCCTTGTCTTCTCTCACTTGTTCCATCACGTCCACGAGACAGAAGATGTACTATATAATATCCAGACTCCTCTCTTTCCAGAGGCAAGTGTGTCATACTAAAGATGCTTCCTCTTAAAAGGTTTAAAATCAATTCTGTATGCTACCATCACAATATTTTCAAATCTGGCTGTAGGGCAGAGGACAGGATAGCAGGAGGAAGACACTTTCCTAATCCTAACTATGTTGCATGCCATAGTTGAGATGCACCCCCGCCCAGCTCTATCTCTACTGAAAACAGAGAACAAACAGGAAATTCTTTGTTTTTCCCCTGAAGGACTTAAATGTAAGCACTTCAAAAGCTCTTTAAAGACACTATTATCTCACCCCTGTATTTGAAGACCTCTTATCAGTCACTGGAGGGTATTGATTCAGACCAGAAAAGAGTTAATAATACAATTCCGTTTATCCAGATCTACTCCTACCCCCAAACCAGGGGTGAAATCTAAAAATTTTCCCTACCCGTTCTGTGGGTGTGGCTTATTTTGTGGGCATGGCTTGGTGGTCAGGTGACCCAGTGGGCGTGCTTTTACACTTTACACACGCAGAACACAAAAACTTACACTTTGCACACACACAACACAAAACAACACAACAGACACCATGCAAAAGCAGCTGTACTGACTCACACACAATG